>JACCGJ010000247.1:16603-89357 GCA_013407085.1 Atriophallophorus winterbourni | reverse complement strand
CAGCATCACAAGTCATGAAATAAATCCTCCATTATAATTTCATTAAATTTATTGACATATGCCTCGACGTTTTGAAACTTTACTGATATATTATTCGTGCATCTGAAACATAATACTGATTATTTACGCACGGTCACATTTTTATTGTGCAATTATTGTCGATGAATGGTACAATTTGAGCACAAGTTTCGCTCATGTTCACGAAGTAACAAAGTACAGCTCTTAGTAACACCACACACATGAAGATTATCAAAAATTATTTTAATGAGTTCTATTCAAGTTGTTCAAGAAAAGGGATGGAATTTAATGTCTTGAGGAACATTGCGATTTCATGAAATATTTTCTAATATTTATAATTAAGAATATAAAAATGACTTTTTTACTCAGCCAAACAATGAAATAGGCAGATAAAAATCAACTCACAGATCTAAAATAAGAACAACAGATTCTTCCTGGTAGAATACTTCGTGAAGCTTTACAATATTTTCATGTTTCAAATTTGTTAAAATGAAAGCCTCCCTATCAATATCAGATATACAAGATCCATGTTGTTGCAGCCCGAAAGTTTGGACGGAGGAGAGGCGCTGTTTGAGTATGAATTTCGCTGCATAAGGTTTTTGCGACTTTCGGCAGATGCAGAGGTTTACAACTGCAAAATGGCCACTGAAAATTTAATAGATTATTAGCTTACTCTCCAATTTTATGTTTCACATCATACAAATCACTCAGAGGATTTTGATTTACATTTGGTTTCTGAAATATTTGTGATCGCAAAAACTCACGTCACTTAAAATCGCCATTAAATTCGGATGCACGGAATTAACATACTTTGCATTCAAATGTGCTTCGTAGGCCATAGATCAAGGCCATCAGTCCAGTTCAGTTTACACGGGCAGTAAGTGACTAACGAGCCAATCATGCATCGGGAATTTTTTATCGGTGAAAGGCTGCAGATAAACGCTCACAACTGCCAAAGCGTATTCTTCTTTTTGGCCGTTTGAACTCTTCAACGATCACGACTCCAAGAGATTATCCGGATTGTATTTAGGGATCAGAGCGTTTTAACATATGCTGCAAAAAACAGTTTCTCTTCACCAGATTCGCAAGAGGTTAGCTAGAGTAGCATCGTGTACTTTTTTACGGAAAAACACTAAAGATGATTGATCAAAGCTTGCAAATCAATTAGAGTGAGTATTCAGGAAATAATTTACCCAAGTTGCGGTCCCAAACCTGCATGAAACTCGCGACGGATCAGCGGGATATAAGTTCTTTTGGATGAATTTTCCAAAATGTAACACCCTAAGGCTAAAAAGTGTTTCCTGGAGTCTAACCGACATCGCTTCTTAGCAAGTTCGGGACTTAGGGTAAATAAATCGTTCATTGAAACGCCACTTAAATAATTCAAGAACTAAAAGGTTCAATTAATTCACCTCTCATACGACGGCGCCTAATGGAGAAAAGATGTAGAGACTTCAGGCTTCCAGCGGATAATTTCTCTGGATAAACCTTATTCATGCGAGTTGCTAAACGCTATACGCTCTTAAGTCGAAAAATGTCCTTCTTTTATTAATGGCGCCACGCCTGAACACAATATTCTAGATGCGTCAGAACTAAAGCCTTGAAAATGGCAGGAAAACATCAGGTTTTATGCTTGATTTCATCCGAAAAATGAGCTTGCGTGCACGCTGAGCTTCTGCGGCATATTTGTCCTCAAATTAGAAATCAGTTGTAACCAGTACTCCCAAATCCTGAACACACTGTGCGGCGCTAACACTAAAGGATTTTATCGATACCCGAACCAATATTTTATCACACATTGCTGACAAGTGTAGGGTCTTGTTAAGGTTCGGTGGGAGGTCCACGGATTTGACGAGGTCATGCATTGAGTTATCTTCATCGGTTCATCCGATGAACTTCACATCATCCGAGAAAACAAAGCATGGGCAATTCAAGGCAGTCGACAAGTCATTAATGAAAATCAGGAATAGGAGACGAATGAGTACCGAACCTAGAGGGACCCCACAGATCACGTCGGTTTAACTAGACAACGGAGATCCTACCCGGACTGTTAATGTCCTTCCTGTATATAATGCTTATAAACAACCAAGTAGACTATACCGTATGTCTTTAGCTGCTTGCTTCATCTCTAGCAGGTGGCGAATCACTGAATCAAAGGCCTTGCTATCATCTAGGTAAAGGGCTTGGACAAGCTTTCCTTCGTCCAGCAATTTTGTGTCAGTATTGAGAAAACTATCGTTTGTCAGACAATCTACCCATAAGAACTGCATGTTGAGTTAAACTAAGCAGAGAACGTCGACAAGGATGCTAACAGAGGTTTTCATTGAATAGTTTTTAAAACTTTCGAGACGATGCTATTAAGGCTGACAGTTCTATAGTTATCAAGGTTTGACTCGCAACCACCCTGGTGTATCGGCAATACTATGACATTATCCACTCATTAGGAACCACTCACAAATGCAACCATGAATTAAAGAGCTTGCACAATGGTTAGGTATGCAATGAGGCAAGATTCTTTCGCAAAATTAGACGGATGCCATTCAATCTTTCAGTTTTGTTGACACGAACATGATTAAGTGCGTCATGCAGCCAAATTAAAGGAAATCTCATCTTATTAAGAAGCCTAAGATGGCAAACTAAGCAGTCCAGACGGTGCATTTGAAGAATTACCTCGCCGTTGAATGCCTTGAGAAGGCAGTCGTCTTAGACAAGCCAGTATCATCTACTTTACTGTCCTCAAAATTCAAATCTCCAATGCTTTTCCTGGTTTCGTCTTCTGACCGTGCGTAGCTATAAAATCTTTTCGGATTGGATTTAGCATCCCTTGCTAGAAATATCTCAAAATCCTTTTTGAGATAACGCTCTTAGTTAACACAAGTGTTTCGAGCTGTTTTCTAGCAGGCTTAAGAACCAGAAGTACCGGATAGCTTATATTGCCGCCATATGCGATCCATATTGGGGACTTGAGGAGTCCACCGGGGAGGCCTTTGATGCCTTCTCACACACTGCAGTGGAGCGAGCTATCCTTGTTACTCTTCTAGATAATTACAAATGGTATCCTAGTTTTCACTTACATTGGAATCGCTAGAAAACCTAAGGGAAGATTTTGAAGTCAATAAGAGTAAACTCCATCCAACAAACCTAAAATTGCATCTAGGAAGAGCGAGAGTTTTGCGAAAACGCAGTACAGCTTCGAAGCCTATCATGACGTAATCGATTTCGCAGAGTGATAGAATCTACTTCAACTACCTGGAGGCTTTTCAATGGAACGACAATACCGAGTCAAGAGTGGTTGAATTGCATCAATAACAAAACCTCGTAGATCACGCATAACTATTAAGCTATTAGAGAAAGCTTTTGGATTGCTCGGAGACTACACCTATAGGGACGGATCAATGCATGTCAGAGAGGTTGAAATCAGACAATATACGTACGCTGGGAGATAAGTGATACAAACCGTAGGGTGTCTCAATCGGCTGTATAATTTCCTGTTGGGCTGCACTGGGTTGGACGTGAATACAAGCAATATCGATGGATGACTTGTAGCAAGTCAGGATGCTCGTAGCAACTAGAACGTTTTTAGTGGCCTATATTGTGCAAACCATACTCCAAGAGGAGTAGAACAACACGACCTCTACTATCGCCAGGTCTATCGCAAATTTTGGCGAGATACTGTTCACCGATGTTCATCGGGACATCGGGAAGCACAGACATACAGGTCTCGGATAGCACTATTACTGTTGGGTGTAACTCAGACACACGAAGAAAACGTTTAGTCCAATTATACCTTATGCTGAATACATTTGAATATAATACTGGGGCGCTGGTTATTCGTGCTTTTTAAACTAACCCTGCTTGGCCCTCAGTCGACGCACCCCAGGGAGCTACACGTTTTTTGGCGTGCTATAAAGAACAAGAGCATCGGGTTCGGCAACCTTATGCGTTAGGCTGATGGCACGTTGTCTGACAATTGAGACCGCATCCGCCGTAAAGCAGTAACTACTAGAAACACCTGCTCGGCTAATTATCATCGGTTTTAAGCCAATAAACTTCGTCTGGGCCGGATATCGATACTGGTGTCGAATTTTTGTTTGATATGATCGTCTGTAACTGAATAGTGGTTTGTTCTACGTCATGTTTACGAATAACAGATGTTCCTACTGTAACGACTAAAGTCGCTGTTTAACACGTAATCCATCCGTTTCTAAGTTCGACAATTCAAAACAATGATTCGAGTTTCCTACGGTTCTATCAACAAGATTAATAGACAATAACAATGGACAAACCTCAACTGTACCGGGTTGTACAAATGATGTGAGCCAAAAATGCTCAAATTTTCCAAATTACAACAATAAATTTAGCCAATGCTGAAAAGATAGACTGCTAACTGATAAATGCAAAGGAACAAAATTACCAAAACAATGGTGAACAATCCTCTCTGTTTTCTCCAAATACCACGAGCAAAAATATATGGAATTTTAATGGCAGCCAAGCAATATAAATTACTTCAGTAAAACAAAATGGGGTATACAAGTGCATAAGAAAAATGTGTACACAAAAACAATGTAAGATGAAATTGTTGAGAATTAAGAAGAATCCAATTGTTCCAACAGAAAATAAGAAGGAATTTCACACAAAATTTTCGTCATTTACACCTCCCGCCCAATTTCTTCTAAACCTGATGTTCTGAATAAAACTAACTGATTGGTTCCGCCTCCCTACCCAACTACTCTAATCTAAACACAAAAAACCCAAGACAAACGGCGAGTGACTTTATTGAAGGGCGAGTCACACACGCCACATCGCATTGCTATCACTGGACATATGGGGCTTTTTATAGAGAAAACATTTGTCAAACGTAGACTCGCCACGTCCTCCAGCTTTGCTCCTGACCATTTAAGAAGTTCAAGCTTGCCCTATTTGCACCATCGCCCCAACCTTCGGGCCTTCGTCTTCTTGAGATCCTTCCAGCGAACAAATTTTCCGTATATCGCGGGTAACCAAACCATTCTATGTAGGAACAACAACAGACCTGACTAAATTATCTTCGCTCACGTGAATATCTACAACAATACCTCGTGGCCAAGCACGCTTCGGAGCTTCAATATTGTTCACTAGTACGATATCCCAAACACGGAAATTACGTTTACGATGGATCCACTTTTGTCTTGTCTGTAGCAGTGGTAGATATTCTGACTTCCAACGCTTCAAAAGACGTTCGCCAAGTGCAGCGATTGTTTCTAATTTCTCTTGTAACTGTCAACAGACCCATCTTTAGAACGCATTACATCATTTGAACGATTCAGCAACAAGTCGTTGGGACACAAAGAAAAAGACTCCATGTCGTCTGAAGAAAAAGGAACAAGCGGTCTGTTGTTCAGAATCCGCTCAACTTCAATCAAGGCGGTTTGCAGGGTCTCGTCGGATGGTGTTTGTTGTGCGCATGTAACATTCAAAGCACGACGAATTGATCTCATCAGTCGTTCCCAAACACCTCCTCGATGACTAGGGTATGAAGGGTTAAAACAGCATTCAATACTGTGTGAAGCTAGTATTTTCGATAAACAGTCGCTTTCCAGTCCTTTCAACCAAATACGCAGCACTCGTTCAGCATTGACGAGGTTAGATCCGTTATCTAAATATATGACTTGGGGTTTACCTCGACCACCAATGAAGCAGAAGAGCGCCATCAAAAAGAAATCGGTATCCCTATAATGGGCTACTTCTATATGAACAGCGCGTGACTGCAAGCAAGTAAACAAACATCCATAACGCTTTTCTACAGATCGACCTCGCTTTACTTCAAACGGTCCAAAATAGTCCAATCCCACCTTGTCAAAAAGATACGAGCATGTGGCAACGCGAACTGGAGGAAGATCAGCCATCAGTTGAGATGCGGGTCTGGCATTTAACCTTTTGCAGATGAGGCATTTTCTAAGTACCCGCTTTATAGATGACAGTCCACCGATAGGCCAAAATGTTCTGCGCAGGACACTAAGGGTATGCGCTGGCCCTTAATGTCATTCGAGCAAACAAACGTTACGAATCAATAAGTCAGTAACATTGTGCTTATTGGGAATTATTATGGGATGAATGCTTTCAACTGCAAGATCAGAATGCTGCAGTCTTCCACCAACCTTTGACATACCCTGATCAATGAAAGGGCGTAATTTACTCAACGATGAAAAATTGGATTTGCAGGGTTCACTTAGCACTATGTCTCCAAAGGCGTCAATCAAATAATGTCGGATTCGGCATTTTGGAATTCATCAAAACCAAGTTTGCAAACCGATGAGGATCTATCGTAATGATGACTAAACATAACAACGATGTAACGTTTGAAACGGAACAGCCACGCAACGGAGCGTAAAAGTCTTTTCCAACTAGAAAATCGATGAAGAATGTTGCCTAATTCTCGTTGGGAATCCTTTGACGTAATGCTACAATTAACACGCTTGAATTCAGCTTGCTCGATGCGCTGCGGATTAACAATTTCTCGCCACGTATCGATGGTTTGTCTTAGAAAGTCAGGGCCATTTAACCAAAATTCCTATTGAGACAACTCCATGGCACCCCGTGAGGTCAAATCAGCTAGATTATAACGGGTACCAACATGCCTCCACTGGCATGGTATCGTGTGTTCGTGTATGAACGTCAAACGATTCGCTACGAACGTTGAGAAGCGACTAGTTTGATTGGCAATATAATACAAAACAGTCATCGAATCAGTCCAAAAGTTAATGTCTTTAACAAGTTCACCAAAAGCGGATTTCAGTATCAAATATATAGCTACCGCAAAAACCGCTGCAGATAATTCTAACCTAGGAATGAATACCGTTTTCAGAGGATTCACTCTAGATTTCAAAAACAGGAGACGAACCGGCGACATGACTGAATCACTACATGAAAGTCAATATGCAACGGCGCCGCGACCAGATTCCGAGGCATCACGTGTAGATTTGAGGACGTCATACTTTCATTTACTTCGCAAATGCGTCGTGTAACACGTAACTCTTTGATCGAATGCATGCTGTTGATCCACTTGTCGCACACCAGCTGAAGATCATCACACATCGGTTCGTCTCAACCCAAAGGTTTTCTGCAACAACGTTGTAGTGATTCTTTTCCAGGGAAAATCCAAGGACTCATCAAGCCAAGTGGATCGTGCAAACCACTGACTACTGACAATAAACTTCGTTTCGTTGTTGAGCGTTTTGCAAGTTTCAGATCAAACGCAAATTCGTCCGTGGCTGCATCTCATTTAACACCCAGCATTCTTTCCATCGGTGGCTTATCTTGGCTAATAGCTAGTACGTTGGGTGCACGGTCATCCGCAGGAACATCATCAAGTTAGATACGGTCATTGGAAATCCACTTTGTCAGACGAAAACCTTCCATTCGTAACAATGTCGACAACTGCATTATCAAGGAGTTCGCTTCCTCCTGAGTAGGCACTGATACTAAACAATCATCAACATAAAAATGTTTCGAAACATAATTCTCAATTCGTTCTTCAAATAAATGACCGAACTTCTCGACCGTTTTACGCAGTGCAAACGTAGCGCAAAATGGGGACGACGTTGCCCCAAAGGGATGAACTGTCATCCTAAATTTTTTAATGGAACCCCGCATATCATTATCCCCCCACCAGAGAATTCTAAGTGCGTCTCTATCATAGTCTGGCACTTTGACTTGTAGGAACATCTCTTCGAAGTCAACAGCAACAGCATATACATGTGATCAAAAGCGCAGCAATACGTCGATCAAATTTGTTGTCAGATTTGGTCCCTGAAATAGTACATCATCCAACGACACACCATTGTGTTTAGCCGCAAAATCGAACACTACTCTCAGCTTTTCTGCTTTATTAGGATTTAAAACCGGATGGTGAGGCAGATACCAAACAATATTCTCCGTGGTATTATTCAGAACGGGTTCGATATAACCAATATCCAAATGACGCGCCGTTACCTTGCTGTAACGCTCGAACAAAACACTATCGCGTTCAAATCGACGCCTATCCGCTGACGAAGAATTTGTGGTCAGTTTGCTTCTATCAGGCTTACAAGGTAGCGGTACCTAAAAGTGATAATTTTTGATCCTCTTACGAGCGACAATGCATCTCCGTCATCGCGCTATCGTTCATTTCCTTCAGCGGATATGTCTGCAAATTCTGCATTGTACAGACGGTTGACACATTCATCAATGGACCCTTGCTCCAAAGAAAAATTCAAACACAAGATATCCTTTGGAGTTTGGCATGCCGGCCATTGCAGAATCCACCCCAACATCGTTTTGGTTGCAAATGGACGGCGTCCGCTTTTTAAGCGCTGTTTCAACGCCCAATGTGGTCCAGTGACATCACAGCCTATCGCACAGTCACAGGCCGATCACTAACATCAAAGAAGTCAACGTCTTTCAAGTATGCAGGCCGTTCACTGAAGGCTATCATTGGACATTGTGATACACGCGGCACATTTTCTACTGTGTAGGCCTCAGAGACGTGGATTACTTGACTGCCGTCAAACGAGTGTATTTTAAATTTTAAACGGGAACAAGTAAGTTTACGCTGATGACCCAAAGTGGTCAATGAAACTTGCGCAGGACTTCTGGGCCTCCTGTACTGTTCAACGAAGTCATTAGGAATCAAAGTGTTATCAGAACCACTATCCAAGAAGGCAACTGCATTTATAAGCCCACTTGAAGTCTCGATCTTGATGAGTACAGAACCTGAAAACAATTTGGCACTGAATGCAGCATGGCTGCAATGAATATTCGTAGACGGTTTCTCTGCAGCGTGGTTGTAATGTAGGAGTGTGTGGTTTCGTTTATCGCAATTTTCGGCAGTGCATCATGGCTTGTAGTTTATATGACAGAGCGCCATGTGATGGTCGCAGACATACAAAAGAAACAGAATTGCGCCTGGCGATTTTCCAGCGTAACTTGACATCCGATTCAATAAATTTCGGACAATTTTTCATTTCATGAGAGGTCTGGCAAATGCAACACAATACGCTAGGCGTTAAATCACTAGTGGTAGCAAAGACGTTTCTTTTCTCAGTGGTTTGGGAACCACTCCTCGCATTTGGGTATGCACGAGGTGATGGATTATACGTGTTTGAGCTAGTTGTTTTAAGCAGCTGCCCAAACATGCTCCTTGCGATACGTGCACGCCGTGACAAAAATTGTGTCAGGTGCTTAAAAGTGACTCCGTGGCCATCCATGCTGAGTTCATCCGCCGCATCAGCCCACTGATGCTGTAAGGCAACAGGTAAACACTTAACAACGCCTTTCAAGGTGGTTACAGAATTTAGATCTGCTGAGACATATTAAGTTTCTCCAAATCGAATCGAAAGATTTTTGTCTATTCATGGACGCAGGGTTGTCCGGCTTGATCTGAAGTTTATCTAGGGTCGATTTGGAGATATGCTAAGCCCTAAGGAGGAATGCATCCCGATCTGCCTGTTATTGAATTCAAACAAGTTTGGCCGGGGCAGGTTACCCAATGTACATATTCCTACACGGTGTACTCGCACTGTTTGAGTAGAAGGCTTCAGACCCATCATTCGGATAAGATCGTTGATAACCTTAATCAAAATTTCTCTGTGAGTTGGATTCTCTATTGAAGGTTTCCGCTCGGTCAAGACTGGTACATTTCGAATTCTAGATTTTGAAACTGAGGAATTACCGTACAGTGTCACAATTTGCTTACGCAAACCATTCTGTTCATGGATAATATGATCCAGTACGGGTGACCTAAAAATAATTGAATGTTGGCTCTTTTATGCAGTGTCCTCACTGGTCTTAGTACGCTAGTTCGAAGTTCTAGCTACATTGACCACTTTGGGATTGGTAGCTTGTCTGGGTGGACGGGGCAACTGACTAAATTGATCGTATTTCGCCTTGGCTACAGTTGTTTTCCATCTCATATTTGCACGTACAACATATGCATAAGTTTGAGTGCTGTACGACCCTTTACGAGCTAGACGAGATTACTCGATTGTGTAGATTTTCGTAGATAAAGGCGGTGTCAGTGGCAGCCTTATGGCAGCCGCTACAATACCACTGAAACCAGCGGAATTCTGCATAAACCCCATAGTGATATTTATGTATACCAGAGCAGCTAGGGTAAGCGCAACGCTTAAAAGCTGTGCACTAAATGCCCTGAAACTTATTTACCGCTATTGCAGTAAAGGCAAGAATTATTTTTACTACTGTCTGACAGTAAGCTGTATGAGTAACTATAATGTCCCAGGAAAATACAGGCTGATTTTATCACTAGCGTAATTAGTCAGCAGAAAATATCAGAAATATTATAAACGTTTTGGCTTAATAACATAGTAAAACAGTTAGTCTATTTTACAGCAATTTCACTGAATAGCAAAAATTCTTAATGATTTTTTATCACAGCTCGGAAAATACAACCAAATTGATACACTTGCTGACGTGCGGTTGCATTTCGTTGCTCTGACACTTTTGGTCATATCTTTGTTACTTTCGACGAAAGCCATAGGAATTCATGAGTTTTGATCTTGTCGGTTACCGTTTCGACGTAAATATCTCAGTTTGTTCAAGCGCGCAAACGGTTTCCTACTGCTAACTAACCTACAGTTTTTGCATTTATTGCAAAGATCGCATCAAACCTCGCATTGTGATACGTGATTCAGTGCACTATCTAGTGAGGTTATCAAGTTATCGTGGATTATTCGCTAAAAGACGGAATCACGAATTCAAACGTAGCTATATCAAACAGATGACCGAACGCACATCTCTCAACTGGCCGGTCCAATTCAGGCTATTAACATGTACAACGGCGTCACGAGATCCAACACAGGCAAGAATATCGATCGTTCAAGATCGGACTGTGGGGATTATTCTCCCAACAGCAACACGCAACCAAGTTGATTTCTGCACCCAGAGCCTCGACTCGGTAAGCAGTGATAGTGATTCTGTTAAATGTACCTTCATCGATTTATATCTGTACGTGACCTGTGATAAGACGTTGACTGATTAGTGTGTAGGTCTCTTTTCTGCAATGCCTTGAAGAATATCTGCTCTAGAGCACCACTTGGAAAGAGTGATCATGAAGTCATTAATTTTGACTATATACCTGAAACGAAAAAGCTAGTGACGCTCATATATTGATGACAAAATCGATACGTTTGCATAATCAACGGCACTTCAAGAAGTAAACGACTGGGCACCGATTAACGCTGAATTCCAACAATGCCGGTCATGGATATTTCGGGAAATCAAAGAAAAAATAGAATTCTACTCAAAATATGTTTCAAAAAACTGAAAATGTATTCAAATTCGTGATCCGGAATCGAACACGGAAATTGATAAAAGTGAGAAACTGTGCGTGGAGAAGCCACATACTGCATGCAACACATGAATTATGGGAATCCTACCATTTGTTCAGGACAAAGTTACTAAACCTCTCCAGTAGTATGAAGAAAGTTTATCAAATCAACCTGATAGATAAAATCGAATGAAACCAAGGCTCCTTTTCCTGATTGTGAACAAAAAGGCCAGGGTAAAACCAGCCGTTTCCGCTTTATCAACTACGACTGGATGTGAGTCCACTGCTCTCGAAACCGCCAACGAACGTCATCAATTTTATTACATAGTGTTCTACCCTAATGAGCGCTCATTTTATGTTATGCCTGCATTCAGATCCCAAATTAACACAATTCACGAAATCGCTATGAACCCCGAGAGTGTTCTGGCGAGGTTACTCGGGTTGAAAACAAAACATCGCCGTTTGCTGAAAAACACCTTTTCTCCTAAAACAATGCGCCATTGATCTATTCTCACCTATCTTTGATCTTTTACACCTGAAATCGAGTTGCAGCAAGTTTGGTACCGACTAGAAAATTGGAATAATCATTCAGATATACAAAAGCAGGAACCGATCAGGTGTGTCTAACTGCAGACCAGTCGCGTTGTTGCCAGTGGTTTCTAAACTTCTCTAACGATTTTAATTGATGAACTTATCAAACATTTGGAACAAAATAAGCTTCTTTTCATCGCACAGCACGGATTTAGGACAAGATACTCGTTCATCACCAATTTTCCCATAACACTTAATAACATGACCAGAGCTGTAGATTATGAATAACCTACCCATGCGTGTTACTCGGACATGACTAAAGCTTCTAAACGTGTTAGCTACATGTACTGCTACATAAATGGTTGTAGGTCAGGTAAGTGCCAGTTAATTGGCTAAGATATAGGATTACTTGACTGGAAGAGTTATTAGGGTCAGGGTTGATGGGACACTATCTAGCACAGTAAAAGTTAAAGTAGCGTACCCTAAGGCTCAATGTTGTGGCCAAATTGTTAAATAGACGCGTAGCGAACTATCGATCAATCATTAATCACGATCGATCTGTACAAACATTGTGATATTCATTCATTTGGCAATACACGAGTTCGAGTTCGGTTGTGTTTTCTGACTGACGGCTGGGTCAGTGCAATACACTACATTTATAACAATTGACGACGGAGTGCGGAACAATGTCAGTGACAATGAAATTTGTACGAGAAGTGCTTAATCAACAGAAGCAGATGTTTGGAGAATTAATACAACGAATGTCATACAGACAATCAACAGTCCATGTTCGGGACAATCAAGTGAGTGTCTACTGCAAAGAATATCAGTACCGCTGGATCCCTCACAAGAATTATTAAACATTCAGCTTAAGTTTATAGAGAAGGTTGCAGTTCATCAAGAAAACAGTTCAAGTTTAGAAGAATCAGTCGAAAATTCAGCGAAAAACTTCGAAGAAATTCAGTCGTATCCAGAAAATAAAGTTGAATTACATTCGTTGAAATTGGAAAGGCACACAGTAGATGCTACTGCTAAAGTTGAGTTCCAGTCCCTCTGGAATTATGAGTTACAAACTGAATTTGAATCCGAGCTGCAGTCCGACCCCGACAGAAAGTTAGAAAATGTCAGTGAAAAATGTCAGATTGTAGTGATGCATAAACCTGAATCAGAAATGAGAGCACAACATGCACTGCCTTTAAACTCAGCCGCAGATGCAGTTTAATACAGCAAGAGAATCAATGGAGAATTAACTGGTAACAGAATACGACGAAACAGACACCGCGATATCATGTCAGAATTTCTACAGAAAGGGGATGTTGAACAGTTCAACCAGAAACATGTAATCAATCGTGTGGAAACCGTTGTCCCGAGTTACGCATACCGATTACGCTAACATCTCAGTCAACGATATAGAAATTCTATGTACACAAAACGAACATCAAACATATTTCCACGAGAAATCCCCATTAAAACAGAAGTTCTACCCAAAGGCTTTATCAACCACCCAGCAACGCGTTACATCAAGCCTTCAGTTTATAAAACCAGAGTCCGGCCAAAGATCACCTGCTTAGCAATCGTCCCATGTGTTCATTTTTGTTTTTAAAAAAGGGGAGGTGTTGTATAGACGCGTAACGAACTATCGATCAATCATTAATCACGATTGATCTGTACAAACATTGTGATATTCATTCATTCGGTCAATACACGAGTTCGAGTTCGGTTGTGTTTTCTGACTGACGGCTGGGCCAGTGCAATACCCTACATTTATAACACAAATTTTGGTGTACACAAACGATATAACTGAATTCGTACGCAGCAAAATCAATTTATTTAGGCATGGAATCAAAATTAGGACTAACGTACGCACAATAAAATATTGCCAAATTCTACAAAAAGATCTCGAAGAACTTTATAAGTGGTCCTTACGTAACTGCCAACCATTCAACATCCCAAAAAGGTAAAATGATTAGCATAACTTGAAGTCTTCACGGTAGTGTTCCGTGATATACAATAAGTCCTGCCAAAACTAAGCACTACTCAGAAGGATTTACGGTAGTTTCATCAAGCAGGCACTCCCATGGATAATTAACACCAATATCTGACCAACAATGGAACACGCTGTACAAACAGGGTCACCATGGTTAAAAAAAGGACATGACCTTGTTACAACGCGCATACAACCCCGCTACAAAATGGTGGACAGACTATACAACAAGCAATACAATGATAGGATTGCAACTTGGAACCTGTTTGACTTTTCGTACCGTCATGCCAGGCTGACTTGATCCTACTTTTCAACATTCTGCATACAGTACATAACTCACATGAACACCTGTTTAATTGACAAGAGGCTCGTGGTAGCAGATATTATGGCTACAAGTTAATTATTCCCCAATTTTATCTGGAACTCTGTCCTCACATATTGCTTGTACATCAAGCATGAATATGTTCTAGGCTGATCGTGACAATACATGTCGAACAAATTCAACCTCACACCTCAATACATGAGCTGACTTCCCATATTAGGAAAACTTCTTTGCTGTTATTATGCATTCCCTCTATTTAATCAATGGGTACAGTAAAGTATTTGCTTTTTTGATCATTAAAACTTTAAATTACTTTGAATTATTTTCAAAACCTAAACGTACGGCACAAATTGTATTTAGTAAGCACCGCGTTTTACCTGATGCTGAAAGAAGACAAAGCATTTTTCCCAGCGCCGTGAGATGTCAGCTGAAGTAGAATCGTATATAAGAAAACCAAAACCTCTAGCATTTACTTTATTTACGGGATATCGCTTAAAAAGGCAATATAACCTAGCTCGCATAACAATGAGTGAGACTATACAAGAAATATTGTTGAAAGAATGTTCTAAAATTTACCACCCCAAGACTGAAAAGTGTTTCTTGGAGTCGAACCGACATCGATCCATAGCGAATTTATGTGAATTGCACCTGGTACCCAGCCCGGGACTTAAGGTAAATAAATCGTTTATTGGAACATCACTTAAACCCTTCAAGATTTTAAAGGTTTCAATTATGTCACCGCTCAAGCGACGGCGCCTAATGGCGAAAATACCGTGAGACTTCAGGCTTGCAGCGTAAGGTTAATCTGATAAACCTCAATCATGTGAATTGCGAAACGCTATACGATTTCAAGTCGAAGGATGTACTCCTTCTATTGATAGCATTACGCTTGGAAACAATATTCTAGATTCGACAGAACTGAGGCTTCTTAAAGTGGCAGAAATACATCATGTCTTATGCTCGATAGCACTGATTTCAACCGAAATGTAACTTGCTGCAGTAGCTAATTGTTCATACAATTTAAAGTAGCGTTAACACTAAGGGAAGTTTCCGACTCCTGGACTGAAATATTATCACCTTGTGCAGCCATGATTTAGCTCTTATTACGGTTCAGTGGGAGGTCTCATTGGTATGACCAGTTTATTACCAGCTGAAGTACCTTTATCCGTTGATCTGAATGAACTCAGCTTTATCCAAAAATAAAACATGGACACTTCGAGGCAGACGACAATTCATCGATGAAAATCAAGAATAGAAGAGGAATAAGTTCCTAACATTGAGGGACCCCAATTATCACGTCGGTTTGGCTAGACAAATTGGATCCTATCTGAACTCTAAATGTCCTAACTGAAGGATTGCTTTTATACAAACAAATAGATTATACCATATGACTTTTGCTGCTAGCTCGATCTGTAAAAGACGGTGACTCATTGAATCTAAAGCCTTTCTTAATCTGGGTAGAGGTCTTCGACTGGTTTTCCTACTTCAGGCATTTTAAAGTCAGTGTTGAGAGAACTATGGAGGTTAGTCAGTATCAGTATCACAGGTTGATATTCAACTAATTCCAAACGAGTACCTAGAATCTTTTGAAGGTTGGTTTGGAAACAACAGCCATTACCAGTATTGATTCGTAGGAAACACCGGCGAGTGTACCACGAAAGGAAGAAGGGAATGGTCTCATCACTGAAAGGTGAGAGAATTATTGCATTTTGCATGTCCACTGGAATAAAAAAGACGATGGACATCAGTCAATTTCTTCAAAAAACGAAAAACTTGTAACAAAAGGTTTTTCAACGTTTCTTCACAATGTTTTTTTTTCAGTAAGTGGTGGGATGGATTCCTATAGGCGATGCTAAGATTAAATTTGAATTCAAAAATAAGTTGCTAAAAGCCAATCACTCTCCAAGATTTCCTTTGACGTTATGTGGTTGAGTACCCGGGACTTGCATATTAAGTGTACATTACGCATGGATCCCACGCTCTTTTTCGGATTTTTGGAAGTTTACCGCTTCTATATTGACTTTCTTACCTTGTTTATATCGAATATTAATTTCAAATATTACACATCATTTTTTGCACGCCTTTCTGTCATTGGTTGTTTTATTGCGTTTTCTATCATATACTGAGGGCTATTGCTCCATAATTCAGCCAGTCCAAAACGTCTTTGAGCGATACATTTTCTCGTGGAGTTCTAAATTGAAATTATTATTTAAGGTGGATGTAACTAGAGCACACAGCCTAACTATTTTAACCTATCTAACTTTCTGATAATCATTCGTTACCATATCCAGTAGAGAGTGGTGAGCCCACACTTGCAGTATTTTAACTCAACTAAATTTATGATGTTCTGCAATTCAAAGTCTTGAAACATTCTATTGAAGCAGTCAACCAGAATTAGTTTGACTGATTCTCAGACAGACTCATTGCATAAATACATATAATATCAGATTTCGATTGTTCTTCTTTCCTCAATTCTTAGTTTACCCAAAATCATCCGCCTTTCTTCCATTACTTCTCATCCTTATGCTTGCAACACAAAAATGGATGGAATAGGTAACTTTCTTACTCTTCAGACAACAAAACTTTAAATCCCATAAGACATCTTCACCCGCTCTCCATTTTAATCGGGCTTTTCATCATTTCGCAGTTCAAAATATGATCCAGACATTTGCTGTTACTATGAAATGTACAGCAAAGCCATACACAGATGTACCAAGCCTTGTGCTTATGTTTCTCGGAGCAATCCATCGGAAATCTCGCAAGCCACTCAGTAAAGTCCACGGCTGCATTTAGCGATCTTTCCCAGAGTCGTCTAATGATTTTCTACCTATCAAACTCCTTCTGTTTCCCCATTTACACCGGAGGTGCAATCAGTGTAATTTTACCCTCCCTTTAAAAAACGAAAAGCTTATGCAACGTCAAATATCTGCAGGCTGCCAATGGAAGCGTAATCAACAAATACGGTAGTAAATCAATTGAATTCGGCTTTGGCCTTTGAAGCTAATTCTCTTAGATTTTTGTGATTGCTGATGTTCAACATCCAAATATTGACAGTGATATTTTATGATTCTTTGGCCTAACGGTCAATTCCTAAAAGAGAAAATTGCTAGTCAGCATCTCGACTCTTTTTCTTTTTCAAAACCTATCATCTTAATCCTCCAGTTCCTTCATGGACAAATCCTTGAACTGTAGAAGGAATTTTCATTCTGTTTGTAACCGACAAAACGGTCCGGGGAAATTCGAGTCCAACGTCAAGGAATTCAGTCACGATAAAAACATCAATGTGCCTATCCAACGGTTGAGTTACGCGTCCAATCCCACCAAGATATTGACGAGACAATACGTGAGATTTGTACGGTACTATTGAAGCAAAATAATTATACAATAAAAATACCAAACCTAAATTATTCCGCTTTGTACTGAATCCCAAAACAAGAATATTTAACAGCAACAATGACCACGAGTGATCGCAACTTCAAATAGCGTGCGAACGGCCAAATAAATATACACAAAATTAAGCTCGACAACGAATAAAGTCGAATAGTTCGGTGAAACAAAATTGGTAAAAATATATAAAATACCAGCAGATTCAAACAATTAGTTGTCAATAAAACAAATTCAATGTACATCTTACACCGTGTGAGATGAAATGTCGAAAACAAATTCAGCTGTGATGGGCACTACCTAGAAGCCTCACATTGACAGACCTTCTGAACGCTCTGTTGGTTTATCAGATAATTCAAGTCCCGTGACTGCTAAAATAAACGGAAAATGTGTTTCAAATCTGGAGCCGCATTCGTCAAGAGATTGAGAAATATTGGATTTAGAAATGATCCTGAGGAAAAAGATGAGACCTAACTTCGTTAACCTGGAATTTTTATGACGCTTTCTAAGGGAACCTAATTCTAGTTCAGTACTCCAGATATTCGTCTAAGACATGGTAATTATTCTCATTGGAATCAACAAAAAAGGCTAATACTGTGTGTTCCAGCTCGAGTTATTCGCACAATTGCTTGAGAGCAATGAGAGCGAGGTTTTGTAAAACTGTGCTGAGCAGATTTAAATTGTTCGGTCGCAGGATAAAAATAGTAAAGCTGAATTTCCATAGTAATTTCCAGATTTTTTAAAACACTAAAGTGATTTTACTTGGCAGAATTTAGAAGTATCGCTAGTTTTACCACCTTTACGCACTGGTTTTATGCAGCCATATTTCCAATCTTTCGAAAACTTTTACAAACTTCGAGCATATACGAAAGAATAAAGCCAGCGAACTACCAAATGTGTTCTTGACAAGTATGGGGTGTAACTCATTACGGAAAAGCGCATAATAAATGTTGATGATTTCAAGTATGCCTTTTTAAGTCTGTGGTGAATTGAAGATGTCCGGGTTCTCCAAGCTACTTTTTAGGACCACTGGTAAGGGGAACGTTGATTTCGCCTTAACCGAGCAGGTTTGAGCGACTGGAATCATGTCTTCATATTCGTCGTCATCATCAGTCAGATCATCTGCATCTTTATAGTTAGGAATTCACAGAAACGATTCGCATTTTCTGAAATATGCAGATAAGCGTGTGAAAACTGTCTTCACTTCATCGAAGAAATCAAGTTTTTATTTTATCCTATTACGTTCACTGGTTGTACCATAATATACTATTGAATACTGACAATTTGTGTTTGGTGTTATTCTGTTGCATTCCAGATTACTCTCATACCAGAAGAAATTTGTGAAGATATACTCAACGAGTACGTTGCTTGAGATCTATGGGAGGTTCGACTGAACATGAATATGAACGTAAAGCAGTTCTTCTGGCCGCTCAGTACAGTTCGGTTTACGCAGAGGAGACGTTTCTAATTCCTCTGCTTCATGAGAGCAGCGCTGAAATGCCGGATATCTCGATCTCGCCAGAGATGGTGCAGTATTTACTTGAACGAGTCTATGTACACTCACCCCCTGCCCGGAAGATTTACACCCAATGCTTTTGAAGATATTGTCGAGTATCTTACATAAACCACTGGCGCTTATCTTCAATTTATCCCTGAGGTATGGTAGGTTACCTAAAGATTAGAAGTACGGCATTGTCAAACCAATGTATGAGGTCGGTGAAGCCAGTGATCCGGCTAACTACCGAACGGTTACCCTCACTTCGGTAGTTGGGAAGACTCTGGAACGACTGCTGCGAAAACAGATTGAAGATTTTCTCTTTACGACCAGTCAGCTAACATCTGCTTAGCATGGTTTTACGCCAAGACGATCATGCGCATCCAACCTCATCACAGCTTGCGAGCTCTGGTGTGCTGAACTTGACCTGGGCCACCCGGTAGTCACTGCCTTCATTGACTTCAGTAAGACTTTTGACCGTGTTCCATTTCAACGTCTATTGCTCAAGCTTCGTGCTCGTGGTGTAAAGGTACATGTTCTAACTTGGATTAAAGACTTCCTTGTTGACCGTTATACACAGGTCGAAGTAAACGGAGTCAAAATCGCAGATTACACGTCTAACTTTAGGGGTTCCGCTAGGATCTGTTTTCGGACGTTACTATTTAAAGTATATATTAATGACCTCCCAGACTCATTAAATATGAATTGTCTACTTTTTGCGGATGATCTGGAAGTTTGGGGTACAGTAAGCTCTTCTGCTGATAATACTGTTTTCCAGAACGAATTGAAAAGATTACTTGATTAGACAGTAAAATGGCAGCTCCCTGTGAACCGACAGAAATGCGCTGTAATCCTTTTTAGGCCAAGCACGCCTGAAGGTGCGTACTTTTTCGGGGATCATCAACTGAAATGGGTTGGTACTGAACGTGACCTTGGTACAATTGTGACTCGGTCGCTTAAATCTGAGGAGGATACAGAAAAGCTGCTGTTGCAAACCGTGCATGCTGGACTATGTGCCGGTCGTTCTTGGCGGTAACTCCGCAAATGTTTCGCATTCTTTATTTCACATACGTGAGACCAGTCTCGGAATATGGTTTGCCTGCCACCTATATACAAACTAATGGAGAACGTGACCAGCTGGATAAGATGCAAAAGCGAACGACGGAACCAGTACATGGATTGAAATCAATTCCTTATGTGGAGGGAGTTCAACGCCTTAACCTTATGTCGCTCAGTATTCGGCGTGTGCGCTAAGACCTGCTTTTAACTCGTCACATATTACTGGGAGCTTATGGGCGCGACTTTTCCCTCTCGTGACGGACTCTAAAGCTTTAAAACCGAAGGACACTACGCCTACCACAGGGATTCACGCTCTCAACAAGCTTTGTTAACTTGTGAAATGCGCTTCCGGAAGAGGTTATTTCCGCAAGATCTGAAAACCAATTCAAGCAACTAGTGGATAAGTACTGCCTGTAATCACAGCAAAGCTGTACAACACTGGACAGGATTTCTTCATCTGAGGTTATCCTGGACTATGTTGCTGATATGAAGGAGGGCGGCTTACAAGGGCTTGACACTCTGTCGTCTATCAAGAAGAAGAAATGGTGGACGCTCGATCGCCTCGTTAGCCACGTATTGTCTTGTGCAAACAGAACTGAACTGACAAGGCTCACTGAACATGATCTTACTGTATTCACCTGATGACGGCAAACAGCCAGAAACCGGTAGTGGTGTGTAACCGATGATTATGTGAGCAACACAATATATTGAATCAGAAATCTTTTCGAAGCTACCTTACTCCAAGGTATACTACCGGATGATTGGAAGCGGGCGGCGGTAATAGCCATATACAAAATGGGTCCTATTTCGGATGTACGCAACTACAGGCCAGTAACCCTGACAAGCATTCTTTGAAAGTTCTTGGGAAAAATCATTCGGCACCAGGTATGTAAACATTTGGTAGCCAATTCTTCACTATCCGATGCCCAGCACGGATTCTGGAAAGGAAGGTCCTGCCTAACCAATCTTCTAAGCTTTCTTGACGAAGTGACATTACGTCGAAGTCTGCTATGTTGATTTACAAAAGGCATTTGACTCAGTGAACCATAGGTACCTTCTGCACAAAGTAAGTATGTGTCGCGTCACAGGTAACCTACATCGATGGTTAAACAGCTTCCTAACTAACCGCACTAACTATGTTAGAACTGCGGGTGTGTGCTCGGAGGAATCACTGATTCTCAGTGGAGTGCCTCAAGGCTCGGTGCTTGGTCCATTACTTTTTCTTATTTTTGTAAACGACCTGGCAGAGTCCTTAAGTTCACGCTGCTTCCGGTTTTCTGATGATGTTAAGATACTAGGAACCGATAGTAGAGATACGCTTATCTCTTATCATTAGAAAAAGTAATCGAGTGGACAAAGACCTGGGACTTGCCACTAAACTTGGGGAAGAACTGACTTCTGACAACTGATTTAGCGACAACCCAACTAGAAGTCGGTGAATGAACTAAGAGAATAGCCGCTGCTCAGAAAGTGAAGGATCTCAGAATCACTATAACACGCGATTTCAAATGTGCAACTCAATGTGCCGAAGCTGCAAACAATGCTTGCAGAAAATTGTTCAGATTTCGCTCAGCGTTATCTTACCGAAAACCTTCAATCTTCATTCCCTTGTACAAAGTAGTCGTGCGGCCTCACTTAGAATAATGCGTTCAATCCTGGGCACCGTACTTAAAAAAAGATATAGCATGTCTCGAAAGGGTCCAGCGCCTTGCGACTAGGATGATTGAGGGTCAGACAGGTAAAACCTATGAGGCTAGACTCAAGGACCTCCGTTTGTTCTCACTGAAGCGACGGTGGCTGCAAGGTGACCTAATGAAAGCTTTCAAGATTCTTTTGGGTCTTACGGGTAATAATATTACTGAAATCCTTAAACTTGCCCCTAAAGCAGCTACAAGGGGTAATTCTATGAAACTTCTTAAGAGTAGGCCCAGGTTGCTGAGCAATTTTTCAGCAACTGTGTGGTTTACTTATGGAAGAAGCTCTCAGATTGTATGGTAAACCTCCCAAATGTGTTGAGCTTTACAACGGAATTAGAAGTTAAATGGTCTATCATATTTCCGCACACTGTCTAATAAAAAACTTTAAAAAAAACAAAAAAAACGTATTTTTACATTTTTATCATACCTTTCTATGCCTGGGCAACCTGACAGCAAATTAGTCGACATGCAGTCTATGACTGTGTTTCGCTTTGCTTGACTAGGCTAGTGATTTCATACACCAAACATTGTTCACGCATATTATTGCATTGTTTCCTGAATAGCTGACCTCTCACCGTGCCGGTGAAGAGAAACCCAACCTTCCTTTCGAAAGCAGAGAAACTTAACTGCGCCGAGGGAAAATGCAAAGTACAACCTGACACCCCGGCACACATTAAAACTTCCAGCCCAATTAGAGCTAGAAATTCAAAGTTAGCTGTAAATCGTTGCTCACCATATTCGCTCCCAAGGCGTTACTTAGAAAATGACAACTGTGTGGCGATGACGCTAACACAGAAGAATTATACTCCAACATTGAAGAGCGCCACAGTCGTGACGGATGAATCGTGGATGAGTTGTAGTGACTCAGACCATGAAGATGAAACTAGATGCCAGGAGTTGTCGTCTGTTTCAAAAACAAATGCTGTATCTCTTGATAAAATTCAGCCTTCAAAAAACGCGAAGCAGCCTCGGGCATTACGCCCGAGGACATGGAGCTCTTAGGCAGCTTTATCACTGGGAGTCTGGCCCCATATGATGGTGCTCTTCTATTCTATACAAACGCTAGTAGCATTAGAAATAAATGGGCTGAACTCCTCTGTAGAGTTGACGACACCCACTACAAAATTGTGGGTGTCAGAATCATCGTTGTCTTATGATGAACACATACCAGCTTTAATCACGGATAGGTTTAGCGCAGTAAGAAGCGATCGACCTCTGGGTATGCTAGCAGGAGGGGCGTTGCTCTTTATTGATAACGCTATTTCCTTTGAGAAAAGTATTTCTCTTTCTACAACGAATGTGCAGATAATATCTGCCTTGCTCATGCATGGATGAACGCGTCTAGTTGTAAGCTGCGTCTACCGTAGTCCGAGCACTAGTTTGGAAGAAGATGCTCTTTTGCAAATTAAGCTCTCGTCTCTTTTAGCCGTAGCACCACGTGTTGTAATCTTCGGTGACTTTAATCTACCCGAAATAAACCGGGAGTACCAAATCTCGTATGGCCCAGGAGACGCGAACGATTTTCTAGACTGGCTACACTCCCATGCACTTTACCAAAACGTAAACGAACCAACTAGATTCCGAGAGGGTCAGTCTCCGTCTATTCTTGACCTAGTTATTTCAACTTCTGGAAGCAGTATACAAAATTTGGTCTTACTGCCACCACTAGGAAAAAGCGACCACGTAGTGTTAGCCTGCGAGTTACTTCTGTCATTTGGTAAACCCCCACTTAAGATGTCTCCAAGCTTCCATAGGATCGACCCTGCTTCCCTATTACAGGCAGCAGCGCTACTCCCATGGCAAAAGATTGACCATGTGGATGGGATGTGATGGCAGATCAAGGAAAACATCCTTCAACTTCAAGATCGATTGGCTCCTCTCTTACCCGTTCGCAAAAAGGTAAACCTTAATGGTGGTCAACCTCAGTTTCCCGTAGCGTACGTCACCGCGACGCAAAATAGAGGCGAACTCGCAAATAATTGGGTTTAGCACAAAGTCAGATCGGCGTTCGAATGTCAGGTCACGGATACACATACCTGATGAGCGGCAATAACCGCGAAACCGGTTGTGTGCTTCTGTCCTGCTTTTCGAACGTCATATACTACCTATTAATGTAAATCTGGCTTAAATCAAAAATTAACCATCGTGTTGTTATTGGAATGTTGAAGAATATTCCAAACAGTTACCGGTGCTGCAATGCATCACTTGTGGGACTTAGCTTAGTCCCCACATTAAAAGCGATATTTCAATTTGCAAATGAGGATTTATCCTCGAACTCGCAAAGGTGTAGGTACCTTGAGAAGAGACGATAGCTCAGCGGTCATTGCACTGGAAAGGCTCAATTGTTTTCCTTCCGTTTTCAAGGCGTACAACGCCGAGATTATAACTCGAACGCCTCTGCGCCATCACTTCAATGTGTACTCGCTGATCGCCCCCTTCTTACTGACCTTACATTCGAGGTACACAATGTTCAGACTATATTGTCCAGCCTTGCTTAAAACAAGTTGGCAGGGCCCGATAGCATCCATCTACGAATGATCAGACTGCTAGCGCCTATATTAGCTGTGCCGATCACAGAACTTTTCACATCATCCCTCAGTCAGGGTACCCTTCCTTTGGACCGGAGAACAGACGTTGTAGTGCCTATCCATAAGGAAGGAGCTTCCTCGGCGGTCAAAAATTACCACCCGGTTAGCCTCACTAGGGTACTATGTAAGGTTATGGAAAGATTGATCCGCCACAAAATATGTGGATATCTAAACAAACACTCTCTTTTGAATAGCGCATAACACGGCTTCCTGAAAGTAGGTCATGTCTGACAAATTTGTTGAGCTTTCTAAACGAGCTTACTAAGAGGATGGATGATGGCTTAGCTGTAGAAGTCTTCTACCTCGACTTTAGTGAGGCTTTTGATTCAGTCAATCATAGGCACTTGCTTCTCACACTCTCAGCCATAGGAGTATCAGGGAAACTTCTGGCCTGGATTCGAGCATTCCTCAGCGACCGCTCCTTTACTGTCAGGGTAGATGATACTTACTTCGCCAGTGCGCATGTAACGAATGGGGTTCACCAGGGCTCAGTCTTGGGGCCGTTGCTGTTCCTGATCTTCATTGATGATCTAGCAAACCAACTGCGCTCACCGTGTTATATGTTTGCTGACGACGTTAAAATTCTCGGTAGGTCGGATAACTCCGATCTGATAAGTGACGTGGAAGCTGTAACAGCATGGGCGGGTAAGTGGGACCTTCCCCTTAACTGAGATAAGAGTCGATTGCTCTATACACTGGCAGGCAACATGATTGTATCTACGCCCTCAGCTCACACGGAGTTCCGTAGGGTAAAGTCTACTAAGGACCTAGGAATCGTAGTCTCCGAAAACTTTAAGTGGGCCGATCAATGTGCTGATGCAGCTCAATGGGCCAGAAGGAACTCTTTTGACTACGTTCAGCCCTCACTTGCAGAAAAGCTTAGGTGCTATTGCCCCTCTACAAGGCAATAGTAAGGCCACATTTAGAATACTGTATCCAGGCTTGGAAGCCGTATTACCAGAAGGATATAGTGCAGCTAGAAAAGGTACAGAAGCTGGCCACTCGCATGATCGAGGGGTTAGCATACACCAATTATGAAAATCGTCTATTAGCACTAGGACTTTTCTCACTTAGGAGGAGGCAACTTAGGGGGATCTTATAGAGACCTTTAAGGTTGTCAAAGGACTAAGTTGTCTCGAATTCGATGACTTCTTTCGGTTCTCTCTTTTGGTTGGTACACGAGGGCACAGTTTTAAGCTAAGTAAACAGCACACCAGGCTCGAATCCAGAACGCACTTCTTTAGCATCCGTATAGTGAACGCGTGGAACTCACTTCCCGCAGAACTAATCTTGGCAACTTCAGTAATTGCGTTCAAACATGGGCTGGACGAACGGTGGCAGGTGCTCTTCCCGGAGCATTACCCTTAAGACTAAATCCCTCATTTTTATGATCAAAAAACACAAAAATATTCGAAAAACATTTTGAAACACAAAAAGAGTTTCTTTTTCATTTTTTCGCATTTGTGGAAATAAACTGCTGTCCATCGTCTTTTCATTCGATTGGACATGCAACATGCATAACTCTCTCACCTTTCGGTGATGAGACATCTCCCATCTTCCATTCACAGTTACACACGCCCGTGTTACTTACGAATCAATCCTGGTAGTGGTGGGTGTTTTCAAGCACACCTCCGAAAGAATCTGGGCACTCGTTTCGACTTGGTCGACTATCGACCTGTGATACTGATACTGATACTACCTTACTTTCCAGATATTCGGAAACAAGAACGTGGGAAAAGTACGAACCGTATACTCGATATCGAATTGCCGGGTACTCAACCGCATACCGTCAAAGAAAATCTGGCCGCGTGATTGGCTTTTAGCCACTTTCAGCCAGGTGCAACTAGTACTTGAACTTGATCTGACTACTGAACTTGAACTTGCGCGGTACGTTCAATTTGGTTGTATTTCCCACGCCTTGATAAACGATAAGTACGAATTTTCGTCATTCCTTGAGCTTGCTGTAGAATATAACAACTATTTTACTGTATTATTGATATTTTTGCTGATTAATTACGCTAGCGATAAAATCAGCCTGTATTTTTATTTTATTTATTCATTATTTATTTATTAGATTTATTATGTGTCATAATTTTTTTAATCCGGTGTTATTTTATAATAAAATCACAAAATCGCATGTAGTGAAACTACGAAAACCAGCTGCTTTTTGCGCATTTGCTCTTGCATATTCCGCTTGCCTGCTTTCCCTTTTTCACGCGTTTGCTTACCTGCTTTTCCGGCTTGATATTGCTTCGCACTTTGTGTGACTCCAGACGTGTGCTTCATGATGATATACCAGGAAACAGACAATTTTTGAGTATCTACAATTCGCACAAATTTTAGCGACGGAGAAGTCAGCATGCTCATTTTAGGATAGCGTATAAGACTTACTCAAGAATGGCTAAAATTATTCTCACTAACGTTCTGACATCTGATTGGTCGGTTATTTGATTGGCTGAAATTATTCATTCTGGGTCAAATAAAACCCCTCGCAAGTGATCAGGGATCACTTTGGTAATAATGAGCGCTAACGATATCACTGAGCTTTTTCAGCATACTATTGGTAACCGGTTGTTCGAAAGTCTCGAGGAATTGAACCACATGCTGGCAGAATTCACTCGAGTTTCCGGAACCCACTATTCCAAACGATCTTCGAAAAGAAATTCAGCGGGCGAGCTGACATTCATGAAATATGAGTGTCAACGAAAAGGATCCGTACAGAGGCCTACACTTGGAATTCGTCGTCGAACTTCCACCGCAACCAATTGCGAAGCTTTTTTAAACATTGGTCGCCATGGCGTGCAATTTCGGATTACTACTAGTAACATGGTCCATAACCATGAATTAGTAACTGGTGAAGCCGGATCGTGGCACTCCCGAAACAGACGACTCACTCATTCGGAACTGCATGCCATTCAGCCGTTGCTTGAAAGCGGGGCCTCGTCGTTCAATATTCGGTATTATGTGAAGGCTCGGTTCCAGAAGAATCTTACTGGCTGGGATGTTGTGAATATGCGTCGTCGAGTTCTGGCAGGACGAAACAATCCAGGTAATGGTTTTTGAAATGCAATTAAAATGAAATATTAATTAGTGAATATACTTATAATAATCCATTTTTCATAGCCTATATTCGTCGCATGGAAGCTGAACTGAACGTCGATGGAAAGACAAGGGTACTGCTGGACGAAACAGACAGGATGACGCATTTCGTGTTCTGTACAAAGGAGATGCTAAGTTTGTTTAATCGTTTTTCCGATTTTATTCTCATCGATGGTACCTTCCGTACCAATCGTGAGAAATATTTCCTTTATCAATTGATGATCGTGGATGGCTGCCGGAAGAGTCTTCCTGTAGCAATAGGTTTTCTGTGGCGGGAGACAGCACAGGATATCCGGACGTTCCTACTTACCTTTGTTGAATTCGTCGGTGATAGGGACGCCGTTCGTATTATTATGTCCGATGGAGCCCCTGCGATAGCGAATGCAGTTGAAGACGTTTTTCCCAACGCTTCGCATTTGCTTTGCCGAGTGCACATTATTCGGAATGTCACTCGTCGTAACCCCCAGAGGGAGGCTCTTAAATGGGTGTACGTAGCAATGAGTACCAGGAGTTTATGGCGATACGCCTTTGCGTTAATCAATGTGCAAAGAGCGGATCCCGTGTTCTTTTCATACTTCAAAGGGCAATACTGTGGCAGCTCCCGTAAGTGGGCAAATGCTCGCCGTCCTAAGGTAGCTACTTACGGTATTGGGGACACGAACATGGTAGAGGCGATGCACAAATGTGTAAAAATGAATCGCCTTAGTGGTAGGATCGCTATATGGGAGGCCATTCGGATATCCCAAATCGGTGTTGGGTATCTTATCTGGCACCGACAACGCGAAATTTTGTCGAATAGCAAGAGGCGGGTTCGCGTCCCCAACCACTCGGAATTAGATTCCCTGTGCGATCTTCTTATGCCATACGCCGTAGACCTCATATCCGCAAACGTAACTGCTTCAAGAGTTACTATAGTAGGCTCAACGGAAATTATGGTTCTTGTTAGGGACTCGCGGGTTTGGCGGGTGTGCTGCTTAAATTGGAAGTGCACATGTACCTTTTTCGTTGATCAATGTTTGCCATGTAGGCACGTGCTTGCTGCGGCAATATTGAAAAACTTTGATGTGTCGTCACTCCCGCTTTCCAAGCGCTGGTTAAGGAGTACTAATGACGTAATGCCAGTAGAATTTTCTTCTGCGGACGTTCTTAGGCGAACTAATCGCGTGTTTTCATCTGGTCATCTTACGCAGAAGATTTAATAAATCGTTTGCGCCGCAAATTAGAGCCACCATACTTCAATATATTCATGCGTTGTATCAATAACTTCTTAAATACGACTGGTCCTTGTCCAATGCCTCCGTTCAATTTAACATTACACTGACCACATACTTGATCGTGGCCTAAGAACTCATCCAGATCTACTGGAGGTAGTCGAGAGGTGGATGGGATTGGTTGTGAGAAGAAGCTGCCCGTCCACGATCGTTGATCCGGCCATCGTGAACGCCTAATACCCGAACAACGTTGCCTTCCACAGCGGGAATCGTTGCTTCTTCGTCGTAACTGGCTACCGGAGACGATATCTGACTGTTGACGTCGCTGGGCTCTATATTCAATAATGTTTCCACTGGAAGAGTGTCATAACGTAGGGACGCGAGTGGCATATTGTCAAGGTCTAATGTTAAATTGAACGGAGGCATTGGACAAGGACCAGTCGTATTTAAGAAGTTATTGATACAACGCATGAATATATTGAAGTATGGTGGCTCTAATTTGCGGCGCAAACGATTTATTAAATCTTCTGCGTAAGATTGACCAGATGAAAACACGCGATTAGTTCGCCTAAGAACGTCCGCAGAAGAAAATTCTACTGGCATTACGTCATTAGTACTCCTTAACCAGCGCTTGGAAAGCGGGAGTGACGACACATCAAAGTTTTTCAATATTGCCGCAGCAAGCACGTGCCTACATGGCAAACATTGATCAACGAAAAATGTACATGTGCACTTCCAGTTTAAGCAGCACACCTCCCAAACCCGCGAGTCCCTAACAAGAACCATAATTTCCGTTGAGCCTACTATAGTAACTGTGGAAGCAGTTACGTTTGCGGATATGAGGTCTACGGCGTATGGCATAAGAAGATCGCACAGGGAATCTAATTCCGAGTGGTTGGGGACGCGAACCCGCCTCTTGCTATTCGACAAAATTTCGCGTTGTCGGTGCCAGATAAGATACCCAACACCGATTTGGGATATCCGAATGGCCTCCCATATAGCGATCCTACCACTAAGGCGATTCATTTTTACACATTTGTGCATCGCCTCTACCATGTTCGTGTCCCCAATACCGTAAGTAGCTACCTTAGGACGGCGAGCATTTGCCCACTTACGGGAGCTGCCACAGTATTGCCCTTTGAAGTATGAAAAGAACACGGGATCCGCTCTTTGCACATTGATTAACGCAAAGGCGTATCGCCATAAACTCCTGGTACTCATTGCTACGTACACCCATTTAAGAGCCTCCCTCTGGGGGTTACGACGAGTGACATTCCGAATAATGTGCACTCGGCAAAGCAAATGCGAAGCGTTGGGAAAAACGTCTTCAACTGCATTCGCTATCGCAGGGGCTCCATCGGACATAATAATACGAACGGCGTCCCTATCACCGACGAATTCAACAAAGGTAAGTAGGAACGTCCGGATATCCTGTGCTGTCTCCCGCCACAGAAAACCTATTGCTACAGGAAGACTCTTCCGGCAGCCATCCACGATCATCAATTGATAAAGGAAATATTTCTCACGATTGGTACGGAAGGTACCATCGATGAGAATAAAATCGGAAAAACGATTAAACAAACTTAGCATCTCCTTTGTACAGAACACGAAATGCGTCATCCTGTCTGTTTCGTCCAGCAGTACCCTTGCCTTTCCATCGACGTTCAGTTCAGCTTCCATGCGACGAATATAGGCTATGAAAATGGATTATTATAAGTATATTCACTAATTAATATTTCATTTTAATTGCATTTCAACAACCATTACCTGGATTGTTTCGTCCTGCCAGAACTCGACGACGCATATTCACAACATCCCAGCCAGTAAGATTCTTCTGGAACCGAGCCTTCACATAATACCGAATATTGTACGACGAGGCCCCGCTTTCAAGCAACGGCTGAATGGCATGCAGTTCCGAATGAGTGAGTCGTCTGTTTCGGGAGTGCCACGATCCGGCTTCACCAGTTACTAATTCATGGTTATGGACCATGTTACTAGTAGTAATCCGAAATTGCACGCCATGGCGACCAATGTTGAAAAAAGCTTCGCAATTGGTTGCGGTGGAAGTTCGACGACGAATTCCAAGTGTAGGCCTCTGTACGGATCCTTTTCGTTGACACTCATATTTCATGAATGTCAGCTCGCCCGCTGAATTTCTTTTCGAAGATCGTTTGGAATAGTGGGTTCCGGAAACTCGAGTGAATTCTGCCAGTATGTGGTTCAATTCCTCGAGACTTTCGAACAACCGGTTACCAATAGTATGCTGAAAAAGCTCAGTGATATCGTTAGCGCTCATTATTACCAAAGTGATCCCTGATCACTTGCGAGGAGTTTTATTTGACCCAGAATGAATAATTTTAGCCAATCAAATAACCGACCAATCAGGTGTCAGAACGTTAGTGAGAATAATTTTAGCCCTCAAGAATGAAATGGCTTGTTTTAACATTGCGAACAAGTTTGACAAACTATTGTAAACAAATACCAACGTACATCTCGGTTAATTAATGTAGTTCTGCCATGGAGCGTTTTGCTTTTGCATCGATTTGTGAGTTCTGCTTCGAAATTGCATGAACCGATTTACATTTTTCGGAGCAAGTTTTTCATAAGAATTCCGACTAACGAATATGTCCCTTTGATTATTAAATTGATTGCATGATAGGTAATTACGAAGCCATTGCCAGTTTCAATATCAAGCGCACATTTTTATCCATTCTTTTGACAATCACAATGGTTTGTTTTTATTTTTTCAATATCGTACACGGAGTTAAACTTGGTTTTCCATCCCCACTTAGCACAGACGGTCTGCGATATCTTTGGAAGTTGCAAACTTATTGTCCAAACAGTTCGCATTAATTTCCAACCTTTAATATTCTCACACTAACTTGTCTGTTATGAATGTATCGCTCAGTGATTCGATTACTTCAGAATATCAGAAGACGAAGGCCAGAGAATTAAGATTTAATCATCCTGAAAATATGTTTTGTAAGCTGGGATAAAAATTTACTGCAAGAGGCAAAATAGGATAACAATTAACAATAACAAGTCGGTACAGTAAAAATTCATCACATTATGCCCCTCCAAACAAGCATGCGAATTATTGCTAACGCAAATAATATGGTCTTTTCAGACTGTTTCATAAATACATTTTCAGGGGCTAAATGACAATTGCGATTTGCAAATTTTGTGTTAGAAACTTCACGAACTTGCGGAAAATCCTCCGACAGTGATTTGCTGTCAGAAGGTGCAAGATGACGCAGAGAAACAGTTTCTCCTCGGACATCTGAGAAGCGCGAATGAAAGTCTTTCAAAGTACTTTCAACTAGATCAATCCCTTCGACTAGAGGATCATAGGTAAATGACCTCGTATATTTCTGACGCCCGGGTGTTAATAATAAATATGGTAGAAAATTGACAGTGGTGGGTCAACGACGGTTATGGAACATTCTTTTATCGGGTATAATGTTAGTGGCTGTGCATACTAGTAAACGAATAGGATGTAGCGCATCCGTTAACAGATACTCTCATTAATCAATCACCAAGTATTGGGACTGCAGTCGTGTCGAGACTGCCTTCCATAGCGTGGCGTTCATTTGTTTTACTTGCCTGTTACAACTTGGTTAAAAGTGGCCACTACCACGCAAGTGTAAGGTCTTTAACTGCTCCGACATTGCGGATGCACCTCTATTTGAATGCAAGAACGATATCGCAGTCTGAACCGAACCCATTAGTTATATTTTGACTTGCAGTGTTTTATTTTCTCTATTTTACCCACATTATCGATTTATTTACCTTGTTGATCACTATTTTAGTTAGCTCCCATCCATGAAAATATTTTTACACAATATACTTACTTCAAGGGTCCTAAAGGTGGTAAAAGTTGGTTATCCTTTAGAATTGAAGGTAAGTAACATTTTATGTGCACTAATGCATGTATAGGTTAAAAAGCTGCAAGTAAATTCGGTGGATTTTGACCCTACCTATATTTCCCGTTTGCTTCCCAAGGTTGAGTGGAGTGTTGTAAAAACAGTGTCGGACCAGGTTTGTGCTCTTACCTTTTTTAATATCAGATAAATCAGATCGGGACTGAACACATTCCGTGTCTGCCTAATGAAATTCCTTCGAATTATACAGAAGATGAGGAATTTTTAAAAATGGCACATCGAGCTTTGTTGGAAGTTGACGTTATTGAAGGCTCCCTTGTATGTCCAGAAACTGGTCGTGAATTTCCAATATCTAACGGGATACCAAACATGCTGGTGAACGAGGGAGAATAAGAATCAAAACTATGCATTTGTATCTTTTCCATTGTAAAAATTCGCTTTCTCATATTGTAATACTTATTTGTATGCTTGGGAGCCCTATTTAAATGACGTCTCAATGAACCCATTGCTATAGCTTTCTATCAGCATTGCTATCAGAGATAAATCTTTACCGAGATTAGGAAAGGCTAATTTTAATCTGCTAAGAAAATTTCAGCTCCTTGAGTGTATTGCCGCTATCGAATGTCCCTTGATTCTCGATTTCCTGAAAATTTCAGAACGCTTCAGGTTCCAAGGTCTAATTGAGTATCGAAAGCTTAACTACTATAAAACCGTCAGATGAATCAACAAGATGGTTTGTGAAAAAGTTCTGTGAACGTAAGCACAGACTTTGAATGAAACATGGGTCAAATTAAGTTGTTTGAACGAATACAACGACATCCAGACAAAAGTTTGATGACTGTATTCACTGGTGCTACTGAGCACGATTCGTATCCATGTTTTATCGTAGATGGTTTCATCAGTATTGCAGTTAATCGGGGTTTACGTGGTTTCTACAAACAAGGAGCGCTTTTTTCTGAGTTTGGGAAGCAGTGCTGACAAAGGTTGTTATCGGGCGACACATCCTAATGTTGCGAGAAATCCAATCTCAGAATTAAAACAACACTCGTATAATCCATAGTATGGTATGGTATGAAAGCATAAGCCTGATCCAGGCAAAGTGCTGCACAGTCAGAGAGTGCACATGGGCCGAGATACTGTCAGGTTGCCCAGGCCTAGTCAGATATGAGAAATAGAGAATTTAGATGGTAGATGGCCATGGGTAATGACCCATGGCCAATCAATTTAGCAGTGTTAGCCGCACAGCACAAAGAGGTATGACGGGAAACTTACTCGGATAATCCGCTTTCTATTATCATTTTGTTCACCATCTGTACATTCGCATTATCACTGGGTTCTTACATTCATAACACCCGTGTACGAAAGTTACATAGTTTTCAAAGAATTCTCTGAGTTTAGAATATAATAAATTTCTCGTAGAATCGGGTCGCTCGCTAATGACTTTGGGTGCCGAATTATAAAATAGGTAGAGGCAGCAAATATTGAAGTTTATAACCAGCAGTAAGTCGCTGACGCTTACTAGCCCGGCTGAATGCGACATTTAAGGTTATGGCCAATACACTTGTGTAGTGTTTTTCATTATAGTCTTGTTTGTATACAGGTAGCCAGGTCGCTCATGCATCAATAGGAGCACCTGGGGTTGTCGACCACGGGTCTCCTACGTACTGGATTCAGGCCAAATCCGTAAGGCTCTCTATCCAATGGCCTTTTTTATGATTGCCTTTGTTATTCACGAAGAAAATCATCCACTTTAGCTTTTTGCATTTGATCTACACCGACGGCACCATGCCACACTCTTCTTTACCGTTTTTGACCCTAAACTAAGGGCGCGCTAACGGTTCTTCCTCCAGTTATTTCTGTTTCATGGCGTATGGAGCCCGTTAGCGATATCAGTCCATCTAATGGAAATAAACGATAATTCCCATCCACTTACAATTAGCGCATGCGGAAGAATATACGATTCTCATTGTCATTTTTCGTTCCTCGCATCTATCTATTCCTAGGCGACATGACGCGTGTTAGCCCACGTGCAGTTTGTGACTGTTCACTTTGCCTGGACCCGAGTTTGAGATTTTATACATCAAGTGTATATGCCTGCTGCCTCACAGGATGCCTGATTACAACAATATTTTCGGGATGTAACCTCCAAATAAAAATCCCGTTTCCTCAATTCCACGCCACTTGGATTTTAATTGAGTGGAAGAAGCTGGAAAGTTGCACGAGAACAAACGTCAATCGGGCATCGGGACGTTGCCACTAATACGTTATCGAGATACCTCATGATAATGTGATATAGCAACGAAATTGTGTGATCCACTTATAGTGCCAGCCGCATCAAAACCAAATTAATCTTTCGAGACCTCGGAATCCTGGTAGATTTCTGCCGTAAAGCTTCAACCATAATCAGACTTGAGCAACTTTTCTACCATTGTGATTGATTTTAACGCGAAAATCGAGCGTTTGTTGTGACCATGTACAGATTGAACACACGGATCGCAATTATAAAGTGGTAATGCTTGTGGGTTTAGAAAATTTATCAAAAGACCATAACCGGCTATAATTATCTCTTGCGGTGTATTATAAAATTTCGATTTGAAAGATTGATAAGATCTACGATACTTTTAATTCTGACATAATAGTTCTAAAACGAGAAAACAAGTTTCGCTCCACCTGAATTAATGAACATCAAACGAGAAACAGTTACAGTATCATGCTGATGATATAGTTCTGCTCTTCGACTCGTACACAGATGCTCAGACGATACTGAACAAGCTAGCGTTTTTCACCCTCTAAGTGCAGTGTCCTGCTGCAGGGCATCAAACAGCACTTTATTTCTTGACAATCAGGCGCTTGATATTGTAGATCGTTTTACGTATCTCGGTAGTTATATCAATAATTTTGCATCGTTAGATGACGAGGTCTCGGCACGCATTTCTAAAGCGACCGTAGCATCCCGCAACCTAGGGCACCTCTGGCATCATAAAGGACTGTCTCTGTTAATCAAGGGTAGAGTCTATAAAGCGACAGTTCGGGCTGTGTTACTGTATGGGTGCGAAACTTTGACATTGCGTAAAGAATGCATTCAACGTCTCCAAGTATTTGACAACCGGTCTCCCCAACATTCTAGAAGTTAGCTGTTGCAATCGCATACGCACCGATGCTCTCCGAAATAAGTTGTTCGGTAGTAATGTTGACAGAGAAGCAGATCTATCTGCATAAATTAAGCTGGTTGGATCACATTTAACGGATGCTGGACCACCGACTTCCGAAACGGATTCTTAATGCGACGCCACATCTCGATTGGTGTAAATCGCGTGGTGGCCCAACCATTACGTGGCATAGGCTGTTAAAAACCCTTACTAGTAACCTTTCCAAAGTCGGCGCAACGCATCTTCCAGGCTGGAGTCCCCGCGATCAGATATCGCAATGGCTAGTTACGCTTCAGGATATGTCCCGAAACCGTGTTTAATGGCGGTCTTGCACTAAGCATCTTCTTGGAGTGTTTGCTTAACCTTGTATGTTGTCAAGTGGAGTGACAGTGAAAGCTGCAAGGAAGCTGTCATGCTGATGTCGCTGTATTCGTTCTCGAAAGTTGTTTGAATGCATGTTCCATTCGAGGTGTAGGCACCTCTTCTCATTTTGTTTGTGCTTACTCTTCTTTAGAATCCGTAGCTATTTAAGTCCCACCCTTCCCCATGTTTTAGGATTTTCGTTTTCATGGTTGTGTGGCATTTAAGCATTCGGTACATGCTACCGGTGTAATGCTGTCTGTGATAATAATGATATAGAATCATTCCACAATTTTCTTGCTTTTCTGTATGTAACGCTCAAAAAGAAAACAGGACATTTCATATCAAAAATGTATTTTCACATAATATGTGCATGACCATACCTGAAGTTTGACGGAATAGAAAAGGCTTAACGAACTAATTACCCGACGCTTTGCCGATTTGCGGGTTCCAAGCATTTCATTTATATTTTTTAATTCGGCGTAGTTGCACGTAGCACAGGATGTAGCAAAATAGTGTGATCAGCGCTTGACCGAAAACATTACTCCACAAATCCCATGGCGTCTGGTACAAAATGTCTTGATCTTGCAGGTATTGGGTGCCCGATTCGCTGTAATGCAAGCCAAATACACAATCAATAAATGCTTTGAAAATACGGAACTCATTCAGACTTTTTTAACACGCTAGAAATGCTCGAAGAACTGATTCACTGTTATGAACTGGCCGACAGTTTTGTTTACTTCATCAGATGTATTTCTGCTGACGGTTGTGGCTTGAACGAGATCTCACACCAAAGTAATGTGTTGCTCACATCCCCATCCCTTACACACCGTTCAAGGATTTATGGTTAAAAAAGTTAATACTTTACAACACCACAGGATTACGGTATGAATAAAACATGAAAATTACAATAGTATAAAAGCAATAGAGAATATCAAATGTAAGGCTCACGAATTATGTTCGTTTGCAAGTGCAAATCCAATTTCGCTTTAAAAATCGCCAAGCAAGAAAAGTCCACCACCTGTTGGGGTAGGGAATTCCAAAGAAATATAGCTCGTACGGCGAAAAAATCTCGCCGACAATCAATACGAGAACTTGGAACGTAAAGGGACAAGGTATGTCCGCGTGTTACTTTTCCATCACATATATCAAGCAAGTGTTTTAGTGGATGTCCTTCGGTAGACACAATTCTATAGGTCAGAATAATATCGCGTCATATCCTCCTTTGGGTAAAGTCACATAGACCCAGACGTCGCAGTCTTTCAGTATACAGAACATTGCGAAGACCCATCACTAACTTTGTTGCTCTATGATAGATTTTATCGAAGAGAGCAATATCTTTTCGCAGCCAAGGAGCCCAGACCTCTACCGCATACTCCATCGTAGGGCGAAGGCAGACATTCATTATCCTTGGTAACGTTACCAGGGAGAATCTTCCAAATATTCTTCGAACGATACCTAACAATCTGTTGGCCCGTCGATATATATTCTGGCAGTGCACTGTGCTCTTCAGGTTACCGCTAATCCACACTCCAAGATCTTTTTCTAACGAGCTCCATGCTAGGTTTTCAGTTCCCAATCGATATGTCCAAGGAACATTCTTGCCAAGATGGAGCATCTTACATTTCTGTATGTTGAATGACATGTCATTCATGGCCGCCCAATTCGTGTACGCAAAGCGGGTGTAGTGTTTGTTAACCTTTGCCATTTATATCCGTCGGCTTTCTGATTTGACACCCGTTGCCTGTGTGGGATTAATCCATTCAGTGGTAGCATCACGATGCAAATATAGATGTCTGCAGACGGCCGTTAGGACCAAGAAGACGACCATTTCATATCGCGCTTCAGTCTGACAGAAGAAACCACTGAGTGACCAGTCCATGACATGGCGCGCTGGGATGAAGAAACTCACCGTAGCGCTAGGCTCAGTGGGGCGTATTCGTTTGCCTGGGTTGGGTCAAAAATATACAGCTAATAGCCGGTTAAAAACCTTACAAGATATGGCTGCAGATCCAAGTCAGGGCGTCCATGTATCATGATATTTTTATCCGATATCATTATATTTGATCCAGTCGTAAAAACCCAACACAAAATCGAATGTAATGAAACTACAAAATCAAGCTGCTTTTTACGCATTTGCATTTACGTATTTAATTTGCCAGGTATCTTTATTACGTGTTTGTTTACCTGCTTTTCCCACTTCATGTTGGTTAGCCCCGTCTGGTTGCAGACATGTGCTCCATAATTATTATGATGATGGGGCAGCTGGCGTCAAAAATAACATTGCCCTAACAACTGGACTTTGATTGACAGATCGTCTGCATATAGTCATGACTGCGAACTTCTTCATCACTTTTTAAGTTGCAAAGTTGATCCAACAATGTTGCGATTGATGAACAAACTGAGTTTGCATTGTAGATTGCGGACGTTCCGTCATCGACTTAGGTGTTTGCGATGCGGTCTGGGCTAGAACCTCACTATCCGTTATAACTTTTTCTCGTATGTCGCCTCGCTGCTCGCCTTACCGTCATTACAATTTCTGATCCGGATCAAGAATAAACGGCATCTCGGTAACACACTGGAGAATTGACTTGATAAGATGACGTTTATCAAAGCGTGGTCACTGCATGAGGTTAAGCGAATGAGGTCATCATGCTTGATGACGAAACATCCCGAGACTATAATCTAAGCTCAACCAACGACGAACTATCTCAAAAGTTATCGAATGGCTAGGTAACTTTCAGCGAAAAGTTGAATCTGTCATCAAGCAACCCCCATTGTTAGGGGGGGGGTACATAGGATCTCACGTCATCTTACACTCAATCTCTCTTGTGACCATTTTATCCCCAAAGATCTTCTTTTACGATACTGCTTATAACTGCAGTTGATGGGTGACAAATCGTTGATGATCAGAGGTAACTGATTATTCAAATTGTCTGCTATTGACTGACCTTTAAAACAAGGTTATTGGCACAGGTTGTTTGAATTCTATCCATACGTGAATAACTGAGATCATAATAGTTGTGATTTTAATATCAATAATCTGCTTACCATTGACGATTGTCTGGGTGGCCCGGAGTTGAAGTGTTGGTCGTGGGGCAAAATTCAAGTCCTCTCATCTCCATTATCAACAGACTACCCATGCTATACCGAAATATGGAAAAATATCGAAGCCAGCTCAGCCATGCGGACATGGACTTCAAATTGATCAAGTAGCCTCCAAAAATCTGATAGTAATAAACAGAAGGAGGATGAGGATGAGTCTCAAGCAGCAGAGTAAAGCAAACGCTTCAAATGCAAAATTTTATATTCGGTTTCGTAAATGTTTCCAATGATCTACTCATTAGTAATCAAAAACGTAAAATTACATTTAACGCAACACGTGGTAACCTAATGTATTAAACGCCAGCTAACTTACCAGCCACAAAACTTCGTTGAAGTTTTCTGCATAGGATTATCTAATCTAGTGATCGTTAACCATGTTGGGTTTAACAGTGTTAAGGCATGTAGGACTAGGTACCCTATGTAACTCCATCTGCGTCATCACTCATATATGATGTGTTTAACGCCAAAGCTTTTCAAGAGATTCACGTGGATCAAAAATCAGTCACATTTCACGAGTTAAACAACATCTGCCCATTTTTGTTACCAATAATGAGGAAAATTTGTTCCGTAGAAGCAAATAAGGTGATATTTTTTAGCTGGACCTAATCATGTTCCGGCGTTGAAAGTATCATGGATGCGAAACCCAGCAGTACAAAAGTATGGACCACAGCTGAAATCAACTTAATATTCAATAACTTCGGGTAGTCAATTCAGTCATAGCACTGTCAGAAATATTTTGTGGCTGAGCTTGTGAAAGCAATTTGATATTCGCTTCCCATTTAATAATGGTCTAGAGCTGTTGTCTGAGGCAGTAAATGGATTTAATGGACATTGAATTGTATTGCATATAAGCGAGTATCGATTCCCACCGCTGTAAAACATATCAAGAAATATGCTCAAACCAGATTACGCACAACAATCGGTCGTTAAATGGACATGGACAATAGTTAGAAATGTGGCCGCAACAGAATAGCACCCTGCCTAGTTGGTGAGCATTCAGTTGTTGAGTTGTGCAGTAAAAATCTAGAGAAAGCACCGACCACAGCAGCAAAACTCGAATCCCAGGAAACATACCATCATGAAGACATAAATGATGGACAAGACCACGTTGGCGATTCCAAACAGTTTGAAGGTCGCCGACATGAACAACGCGATCCCGGCCGCAGCCAACGTGGTCAGGCTTAGCATGAAAATGAAGAAGAAGAACGCGCCAACATCTGGCACCAAACCAGCCATCCAATAGCAGATCGGCATGAACAGGAATACAGGGAGCACTTTGGTCGGGATGATATCACAGAGAATTTTGGATAGAAAATAAGCCGAGATCCGGTAATAGCCACTGCTATTTTCGTGTCTGTGAATAAAGAAAATCACGCTTTTGAGATGAAAGTCTTTCAACTGAATTAATTTTGCGAGACAACTTGAAGACCAACTAAAGGTTCCATGTACAATTTTTATTTATTGTTAGTCGGATTAGTAGATTCGAACAAGTCACACAAAGTAACGTGAACAGTGAATCGAAATAGGTGACCTTGAAATGGGAATTCAAATTTTTTATTCTTGAATAAATAGTCAGCATAACAAATGCCATTGAATAACTACGTGTATGAAGTTATATAATCTTGAGAGTTAATAGGGACAATCTCATTTTTGCATATAGGCCCTGAGCATTAATAGTGATTCCGAAACGGAATCCGATCGCATGTTTTTTTCTGACATGGCATTCCAAGCGAAACAGATACTAACCGAGAACATATTTTGGTGACTATTTAATCAATAATTTGGGATGGCAAAATTCTTTGAACAGAATGCTGTAATGTACAGCAAACGGTGTTCGTATATTTAATTTGCATTCATTCTACAGATTGTTGTTGTTGTTGGCCTACTTCGGTCGATGTCGACCATGGATGTACATCACAATCGCATGAGTTTTCATGTTCTAGAGCTTTTGAAATTACTTAACACTCCGATTCGGGAGGAATAATTTCTCCCGCAGCGCTGGCAACGATAGTCAGATCTCGGTTGTATTGCATCAGTTGCACGCCGGCGGCGTGATCTGCGTTCCGCAGCTAAGAGCTGTATCTGCTCCTCCTCAGCTTGCAGACGCTTTACACAATGCCTCCAATGTGAGCAGTCAAGAGCAAGTTCTTCCCAACTCGCTGGATCAATGCCAAGAGCTTTCATATCTCTTTTGCAAACGTCTTTGTACCGCAAGTGCGGTCTGCCCAATGGTGGACTTCCTAATTGCAACTCACCATAGAGTAGATCTTTCGGAATACGACCATTTTCCATTCTGTAGATGTAGCCAAGTCACCGCAAGCGGCGCTGTCGCAATAGGGTGAACATGCTCTGTATACCAGCTTTTGAAAGTAATTCAGCATTAGTCACTCTGTCCATCCACGATATGTTCAAGATACGACGGATGCTTCGTAGATGGAAAGCATTCAGCATGGGTGCTCTATGTTTCACTGCCGTGCATTGAAACATTTAGTACGCACGCGCTGTATACCATCAAGATCAGTTAACTCAATTACTCATTGAACTACATGTGCAACATTTTGAAATTCAGTGAAAGCCTTGAGTTTCAAGGCATCGTATCTCTAAATTCAGCTGGGTGACTGTCATTTTCTATGGATCCGTCTAACACGATAAAAACTATGGGATTCGGAACCGTAAATGATAAAAGATGATTCGTCCGGAATACATTGTCACGTATACTAGTTAGTGGTGGGCGTGATCAATTCAATTGCCAAACGCTTCGATTATTAACAAAAATTGATTCCGAAAGCAGAAGACACCCAGAGATACAGCTGCAACCCGAGGCTCTTGCACGTATATTTTTGAAGAGGGGTGAAATTGAAGCAGGGGCCTTACTCGATATTACCAAGGCAAATGGTTCCAGAGTTATTCTCACTTAAAATTGTCATTGTATTGTTTTTACGTATAACTATTCAAGCGTATGTATACCACATTGTCAGTCTGACCAAAGTTTGCCGTTGCCCCAGCCACGGAAGTTCAAACGGAGCAATCCATGTATCAAAAATGTGACTGGAGAATTAGTTGAAATTGGGAGCTGATTCCCATAACCATTCCGGCTGTGCTAACGTTGTCGCTCTTTGTAAGCATTGATTCCATAAAAGTGATTATCATACATTAACTACGTATATTAATCAAGCACTCGCACACACACACAATCAAGTTTTAATATTTTTTTGGCAAACTTACATGAATAATACACGTTCCTTAATAAATAGTTCAATCGATCCGAGGTTGACAAACACAACTTGAAGCGTGGAAAAGAAAAACAGTCCCGATCGATTCTGAATTCCCGATTCCAATGATGTGTTCATTTGAAAATAGACCAATCCCATTGAAAGAGCGAAAAACAAATATACCACACCCTGAACCACGGAGGCCAATGGATCACGAAGCAGGTTGATCGAGGTTCGCCAGCAGACTTGATTGAGCTGACAACAAAACGAGGTCGCAAAGCTGACGTCCGAAATCGTCTTGGCTTTTCCATTGTGTTCGGTGATTTGTAGTTGATTTTCGATTGCATCCACTTGCCCAATTATGCTATTAATGAAATCAGAGTATACTTTTCAAATATGCCTTTTAGATCAGGCGGTAAATTTTGTTGTGTTATTGTTTTACTTTGAAAGTTTGTACGTTTCTTCACGGCATGTTACAATATAAAAAGTCACTGAGAATCGAAAATCCGAAGCTATAATTCTTGGTAGAGCACATTTTGGGATATGTTCGGTCGATTGAAGCAGTTTGATTAAACACAGTGAGCGCTTAAATTGAATTCAACGCACAGCTGACTCTGTGTAGAACATGCGCTGTCTATTCCGAATGAACTGCGAACAGTTGGATCTCAAAATGCTACATATAAGCCGCCATCTTGAGTTTTGTTTTTTATGCAAGTTGGGATCGATTTTTAAAACTATTCAAAATGGCCTCGTTATCAAGAGTATAGGCATACTGAAAAAATAATCCTCAACGTGATGCTGTATACAAAGCGCCTCTTGTCTGCTAACAGTGCTACGGTGGATTTGTTGGCGTATATCACTAGGAAGTGTTCCTATAACGATAAGCATATACATTCACCCAGTTCTGAATTACACTGCCCAAGCCTGTGTATAATGCCTCAAAGTGGACATCTCGCTACTGGTAAGTTTATATGACCAAGCATCTAAGCATGTCAACGGCTTCGAGATCTACGATACGCGAAGGATTTGTGTATTTTGATCAGAGGTCTCCAATGCCAGGAGCATTTCAGATGGCCTTTTAATGATATTTCCTATCTTCGGAAAAAGCGACTCCGACGTAAATTCACCAACAGGACATCTGTTCTGGACCTAGTCTTAACCTCTGAAGCCGAAGCGATCACCTCGTTCTGCTCTTTCAATACGTGTGCAACGCCAGTAGAACGAAATAGAAAAGTGGATTACATTGGCTTGATGGAAATAATGGTGACTTTCTTTGAACATAATATAAATTTCAGTGATCCAACTCGCATTGTACAACCCTGACAGATTACATCATCAAAATGATAAATTTGAATTCTAACTATATCTTGAAACATAATAGCAAAGAACTTCACTTGAGAATTCGCAGTCGCACTAGAAAATGGTTGACAAAGCGAAATTTGGCATGGGCAATTCACAGGGTCGTAGGGGCGAACTTTCTCTAATTGCGAAATCACGTCACAAATCTCATCTGGGAGGCTAAACAATATCACCAACTTCAACTGGCAGTAAGAATGCAGCGAAATCCCAAACTGCTTTATCGAACTGTTAACAACACTATGAAGCTGAAACCCAGTGCTTTTCCGATTATGACAGATAACGGACTAACTGATTCTGTCTTGGAAACCGCTAACGCTCTCGCCAGTTTTTATTCACGAGTTTTCAGCACCAAGGAAGCATTACTACCATCGGAATTGTCAGCGCCAATTGTACCGGAGACTATAATCGATATATGTATCGATTCTTAAATAGCGCAGCACCACATGCGCAGGTTGAATATCAACAAGTCCCGGGTTGCTGACGGAATCACACCTGCAATCCTAAAATTATGCGGCAGTCAATCGTGCGAACCACTTTGTGATTTATTTATTCACTTTTAGAGGGAGTGTGCTGTACCGATTGACTGGAAGAGAGGAATCATAACACCCATCTACAAAGGTGGAACTCGTTCAGGCCCAGCAAATTACCGTCGTTACACTCCTTCCAGTGATCTAAAAAGTTATAGAGCAAATTGTGTGCGAAAAAATTGTAAGTCATATAGAAGCCCAAAACTTGTTGTCCGGAGAGCAACATGGATTTCGGAAGTCTCGTTCTTGCTTGACTAACCTACTAGAGATACTGGATGACTGGACGCAGGCAGTGGATAATGGTGGTTGCGTGCATGCGTGTTACTTGGACATATCAAATGCGTTTGATCGCGTAGACCATTTTATACTCCTGAGCAGGCTGAAGAAGGTTGATATTCATGGGTGCCTTCTTACCTGGCTTAGAAGCTACATTCTTGATCGCAAGGCAACTGTACGTACCGATGGTGTGATGTCGAGGGACATCGAAGCCACTAGCGATGTACCACAAGGTTCGGTACTTGGTCCGAAACTTGTGGATGCGGATGATGCTAAACTTTGGATGCGAATCACATCAAGCGTGGACTGTTTGCGCTCACAAAGCGATATGGATATATTGAACAGCTGGTTGGAGTGGAACCACATTCCGTTCAACTCCAGAAAGTGCAAGATGTTGCTAAGAGATAAAGTTTTCTCATCGCCTGCAACCTTAGTTCGTAACAACTGAAATGGACAACAAAAGAAATGGACCTCGGTGTATGGATTAGTGGAAGTCTTAAGAATAGCATGCAATGCGAAGCAGTGTACAACCGAGCTAGCCGCATGCCAACATTGCTTCGGCATATTTTCGGACGATTTTCCCGTGAAACATTCCCCATGCTCAAAAAGACGTATATTAACCCAGTGATGGATTACTCAGTGCAAGCTTGGGCACCCTAGCTACAAAAGAACATCAAGATGATTTATCCCAAATCAACTAAAATAGTTTTAGAATCAGGCACAAACTGGATATATTCTTGTGTAGTAATTCCACACTACCTCCCGTTTATATAACCTAATTGAGCAACTTCACAAGGCGTTTATCATAACGAATAGTTTTCCATCATTCCATGACAATACATGACATTTTTCTGCTCCAAAATGTCAATCTTCATAGTGTCTTAATTTTTTTTAAATATATTTATTCTTCTTGAATCTCAAAGAAACAACTCCAGTCTTTGGTGTTGGATCTCATCAACTCAGACCGGATTTTAGCAAACATTTTATTCAATTCGTGGCTGATTTATTTTGAAATTTTTTTATAAAACTTGTAAATTCAACCAGTTTAACCATATTTAAAATCGAGCTTGAGACTATATGCGGTTCGAAATAATTCTGATGTCTAATATTCAAAATTTATGGTTGAGTGCAATGCAGGCCCCAAATAATAACAATGAAGTATTATAGTTTACCAAACCATGGCAACGTACGTCACTTGTCTTTATGCCCATCGCATTTTCGACAATAAATCTAGAATCTTCAATCTTGAACCTTCATTTAAAATTACGTTCAACAAGAGCTAGTCCAAGGTAATGTAAATTTTTGCTCACACCCGCGCACTAATCTAAAGCCGCTCATCAGCGGATCAAATCTTCCTCTGCATCACTACCAGTCGTGTTCGTGTTGAAGTTTTACAACACTTTCACTGGTTTCGTATTCCGTATAACCTCTCGTTAGTCACGGAATCTAACAGGTAGTTAGCCAAGGTATTATCGTCTTGCTTCGTTTTAACTTTCATGCCGAGCAAAATCTCGAAATGACTGCAGGCGAAATTGATGGTATGCGAGACATACGCACGGGATATGTTATTTTATAACGGAGAAACCTGGAGCAGGCACGAAATATAAAATAAAAAGAGCTAGTCTCTTTTCGCGTAAGGAACATCCACCATATCTGAACCATAACGGAAAAGAACAAACTGTCGAACGCGTAAATGTTTGCTAAAGCTAAAATGTGTTTCTCCCAACTCGACAGCGTCACACACGATATTCGAGTAATCCTGATAGAATGGGAAACGACTCGGTCCCCAAAATGAGTTAGAATGCAAATACGGTATGTGCGATATGTTTCCACCCAAGGAACAGATTTCAAGCCAGTGAAACTTATGTTTCCATACAATGTAGACACCACCTTGTACACCCGAGCATACAAAAGAATTACGTTCAATTAAGTGCAGGTGATGTAAGCGACACATTACGTTAACTTCAAGTTCATTTACTGAAATATCGAACTCGTAATATCTCACTTGGACGAAGCGTAAGCTACCAATTCATGAAGGTGGTGGGTAGGTGATAAATATTGGAAAATTAAATATCACTGAGAATCGGTCGTACCTTTTATGTTGGTCAGATTGTTCCCAACGTTCAATGAGAGTCTGGCCGACGAGTTGAAGGTGTTCGGCGTCTCGAACCATGTCGTCTTTTGATCACATGAAGAGTTAAAACAGGATTCAATGCCCAAGTATTCATAGTTAGAAATGAGAACAAGTTATAACACTACATGATTACAGTATGAACGATAATGTAAAAAAAATAGTACTTAATGAGGATAGCCATGTGCGGATCACGAATAACAGTCTTTTGCATATTAGGATCCAGTTTCTCAATACACAAAATGTCGGTCACATATTGATATAGGGAATTCTTAAAAACGTTGGCAAGCGCGGCACAAAATAATGGCGTAGGCAATCGATACGTGGATATGGGATATCGTGCTATAAGGTATATCCACATCATCACCACACACTCGAAATAATCTTGCAATTAGTAAACGATGGATGACTGAAAAACTTATTTCGACTCTTCCTTAAGCCAGGTCTCCTTTGGAGCCCCACTTGGTTCAATGTTATTGGGTGCTGTAGCACGCATTATTTTTTACTTTTTGGCTACTGTCTTCATAAGTAGCAAGTTATTTGTAATCTCACATTTATTCTCTCTGCTTATACTACCTTGCGATTGAAATATGTTTGCAGATATCAGATACGCGTGTTTTAATTAGTAGAAATTACAGTGGTATAATGGTAGACAATTTTAAATTGGAAGATAAAATGAAAGCAAATAGCGTCAAACACCCAAGATTCTTTGTATTTTATCACCGAGAAATATAACCCACGGAAGCACAATCGTGCAGTACTTCGGTGCGGTGCAGTTAACATCGTGCTATGTTGATTGGCCTCGGTATTGAGCTGCATGGAAAACTCGGGGAAGTCTTAATGCGTTTTTTATTTCCAATCTTATGTCTGTGTTGACCCAGGAAACCTGGCAGCATGCTAGACCACGTGCAGTCTTTGACTGTGCGTCCTTTTGCCTGAATCCAGATTTGTGATTTCAAACAATCTTATCCATAAACTGGTGTCTACAAAGGTAAATCAATTGCGGGTTATCAATAAAATGAAACAACAACGCTACTTGTAGAACCAACAAGTAAAGTCATCAAAAAGGGTTATCTTAAATCCTTCGAATTCACATACTTTCCTTGATTTCAGAAACTTTCGTGGGCTACGGAAGAGAAAGGCCTGCGTGTGTGGATTAGCAGCAACTTGAAGTCTTCATGGCAGTGTTCTATGCTACACAAAATGTCCTGCGGTAGCTTCACAAAGCATGTACTCCCACTGATCATTAACACATATACCCCGCCAACAATAGAGTACTCTGTTCAAGTACGGTCTCCGTGATTACTAAAGGTCATGGCTTTGCTGCAACGCGTATACCACCAAGCTACAAAACTATACAATAGGCCATACCAGGAGAGGATTGCAACTCTGAACCAGTTTGACTTTTCGTGCTGTCGGGTTGACTTGAACATGCTGTTCAACACTTTGCATTCAGTAAATCACGCACTTGAACACCTGTTTCATCGGCAAAGAAGCACGTGGTAGCAGATCACATGGGTAAAACTTAACCAATATACACTCTAGATCAATTTCTCGAAGGTTTCTCTTTGGTGTTCGAGCTTGTTTTATATGGAAATCTCTGCCTCCGCATATTATTTTCGCATCAAGCCTGAACTTGTTCACGGCTGAACTTGACAAGTATATGTTGACCAAATCCCACCTCGCACCTCAGTCCATAAGATGACTTTCCATACTGATAAAACATGTTTATTATTTTTTATGTATTCCCGATGTATTTAATCTAGACCATTGAAACTTTGAACTTTGAATTACTCTGAATTATCCTGGCTGAATACATACATGCTCCGTTTATATTCTTGATGAACCCAGTTACAAATTCGGCCTGTGTGTTTATATTCTGCTCCCATATAATAAAACGAATTTTTATTAATTATTCTTCATAAGGCGGTCTGGAAATTATCATTCGTTTAAGCAGAACATATATTTAGAGCGAACGATATACTTTTCGGTATTTCACATCAAGCCCCACAATTCATACGTAAGAAAAATAACCAATTAAAATGTTTATAATCAATAATAGACAATAAACGTGAAATTGCTTAAACTAGTCCGACCAATGTCGAAATTGTCTAAGGTCGAAGTAATCGGTTGTAGAATCATACTTTCAATCCATAGATTTTGATGGTTATCGCTTCAGTCGTCCTAAAAATGTTCTAGCTAAGCCTTCGTGAAGTGTCTTGAGAGCTGTGCAAACGACAGGGAACGCATCTTCAAGTTTCACTCGGTGGTATGTATCACTCGTGTAGTGACACGAGGTCGTATTTCAAGAATCCCCTATTAAGCACTGTTGACGAATTTACAGACAAATTAAAATTGTAATGACAATTTTGTTCAAAGCAAAAAGTTGTCATTTTATTATTTTGCTACATTTTGTAAGAAATAAAAGATCGATTCAAAGTGGCCAAGAAAGAACGCGGTTAACGTTTTTCATCTTTAAGACTACATCATCAGTACTTTATGAGCTGCAATTAAACAATAATTGGCAGTGATTATTTTCGTTATTAATTTATTTTTATCCGTCACTAACCTGAAAACGTATCCTCCTCCATGGTTGCTTCACCGTGGAGAATGTCCAGGAAGAAATCCGACGGATTATTGTGGTTTTCATACGTGTAACCTGGAACGATCAAATGATTAGTCAGTAGATGAAGTTAACTGATGGAATTCACAGCGAGCGAAATCTTACCGAGGTTTACGAAATACCTGATGGGTTCTTGTTTTGCGGGTCCATGATAAACCAACTTGCCATGACACACCAGGGTTAACGAATCGAACAGTTTGTAGATTGAATACTTTGGCTGATGAATGGAGAAAATGATGGTTCTCCCCTTGCGCGAGAGACTGAAATTAATATTAGGTGAAACGGTTTTGGTGGCATGAATGGGGTTATGTAAACAAATTTGGAACTCATTCTAGAACCAAAATGAATATGTAGGCTTGCCTTGACCCGTGATAAACACATAAGGTCCCATTGCAAAACTGAACGGGATCCGCAGTTAAAGGCGTTCAGTCATCAAAACAAGCAAACTTGTTTCTACTATAGAAACTCTATTGGTATACATAATATCTACATTTAAAATAGTAAAAAGATGTTGTCGACTCGTTAATTGGTGCTAATGCTGGGATTATGCGATGCAAACGATTCACTAAAATATTATTACACCAAAATGTTGGCTTAATAAACTGGGATTTTTCACACAATCTCAACTGTGAAAATATGGAAGAAAATAGACCGAATAAAGAAGAGACTTTGGCGATAATAACGACCCAAAGTAGTGCTTTAATGCGGAGAGAATGTGAACAAACGGCAGGTATTCGCCAAATTCCACGTTCATTACGTGATGTTCATGAAATCTTCATGAATATTACTAAACCTGATCCACACACTAAAGCACAAATTCGAAAAACTAATGAGTCCGAATAAATGATATCCACATCTTACGCTTTAAGAGTCTTTATCACTTGGCCAGCCATGAAAGCATCCAATCCGGTGGTTGGTTCATCAAGGAACAATACCGGAGGATCAGATACCAGTTCCATTCCAATGTTTGTTCGTTTCCGCTCGCCTCCAGATACACCACGGAATAACTCAGTTCCAACCTGGATAAAATAAACAAGGTTTGTTTTGATGAAGAACCAATTGCAGTGTTTGATGAAGGGTAAACATTCACAGCGTTAGGAATAAAGGGGAGAAAGTTAGACAAGCGATCAAACCATTTGGTACCAAGAAGCAGCTAAGGAAATGATACTGCAGCTTCTGTATATTAAATATCGTACATTGTTTATACCAATTTTAACGTTTGCATCTTGTGTACTTTGCTTGTTTTGCCATTTTCGCAGCGGTTAATTGTAGTCTTTTCTTTCCTATCGTATACAGAGAGCTAATTGCATCGTATTATTGTCTGTCTCAGTAGTCTTGAGCAACGCATGACCTTGTGGAGTTCTAAATCGGAATTAATATTGTACGTAGATAGAACCACAAAACATGCAGTATGACGATTTGTTTATTCTGATAACTCACCTCGGGCTTATATTCATTCGTACGTTGTGGATACAGTTTCGCAAGCCCGGACAAAACTTACTAATAACTTATACAATGGAATCTTCATACACGTTTTGAGTATCTCACGTGAGTAGGATTATGTGACAAAGAATATTTCTAAACGAGATTAATAGTCAAACTCACTAAATATCCTAATCAGCAATAAGTGTAGTGGATGTGTTTTCGAGGTTCATTTGTAAGGTTTCTAATCTTGAAATATCTGGTCCAGATTCTTCAACGATACTGCTAGTTTTGCTAATATTAAACGAGTGAAGTAAATAGGCTAAATTTAAATAGACCACAATTTATGGCTAGGATTAAAATTTACATGGAAAAATTGCTCACTTATTCTAAGGTCACTGACCCCCACCCCACCGAAAAACGGTTATGGAGTCAAAGTGCAGAAAATGTGAGTAAAATCTATTAGACAGTTTGGGCTAGTTTTTTGGAAGCCAGCGCAACGTAATCTGTTATAGAAGATAAACGTGAATGCAGTGGTTCAGCACAATTTGAATTTGACGTCAATGTTCGTAGAACAAACCACAAGTTAAAAATACATAATAACAGAGCTATTCTGCATCGGAACCCTATAAACAATGGCTTCAATCAATAACTTTATTTACCACTTTACATCTGTTTCAAGGCTCACTAAATCTGATCTCACTGTCTCCGCCTGATGACATCAAATAGTCAGTAATCTGATTGTGGTGTGTAATTGAAGTGGATATGAGCACCACAATATGTTGTTCGTTTATACGCGCTTCGAGCGCTTGGTCAGGAATCAGTTTGTGATTTTGTCCGAACTCTATTAACAGTAGCTTTAAATTATAACTTTGTTTACTACATTCCCGCTGCTGTGCGGCTCACTGAAATTGATCCTTCTGCCTCCACTTAATGACAGCAAACAGCCAGAAACCGGCTATGAAGTATGACTACGCGGTATGAGAGCGACGCAACAATTTGAATTATTTTAGCGTTCTGATATCAACTGAAACGAAACAACATTTTAGGAATCAGGGGCGTACAATGATGTTCTAACAACGAAGATGTTCACGAGATCCACTTAGAAACTTGTGACGTCACAGCTACCAAGAGTAAATGAATTTTTACACTTTAAGAAATTGCTTTGCATGCCTGTTCAGCAAATTGTTTAAGATGCTCATCATTTGAACCTACCAGGCTTGACGGTTTTTGTTTTATTCTCAATGACCTATTAGACATTGTAAAATGCACATTGTGAAAAGAGTAAACAATTTTAAAATATTATCGTCGAAGTCCAAATCAGAATGGATGACTGCAGCGAGACTCATTGCGGAATCTGTACGAAATTTCTCAAAATAACTGCAATTCGTTCAAAACATTTCAATCATTCATGCAAATAAGTTCATCGAGGCGTCACTGAATGTAAGCTGAGCTTGGAGAGAAAACGTCAGACACTATGAATATTGGTGACTGCCAAGGCTTAATCTTTTTGAAAGATATTACACCGACTATCAAATGTGATATTCAAAGGTCTGCGACATTCTACGGAAGGTTGGCCGGCACAGATAATCCGAAATCCTATTGTTGTTTCACCGATATTTAATGAAAACCCCACCAAACAATCTATGTTGAAGAGTCATGCAGACAATCAGGCAACAAATCTAATGGCCTCATCACACAATTCACCCATACGTTGAGACCTACTTTGCTATCAGCCACCGACGTCAGTCCCAATTCTTCAATTATCTCGTCGACTTTACGTTTCCTCTCCGAGCGGGAACATTTGCCAGTCATTCGAAGGGCAGCGGAAAATTGCATGTTTTCTCGAATGGTCAGCGTTCCCATTACGATATCATCCTAAAAGAGAATAGAAAAATTATTAATCTGCTGACGAAGCTTAATATAACGTTTAAAAACAATATGCCAATCAAGCAACCGAATATCTCGTTGCATGTAATATATTTTCTGGTTCAAGCATAAATTATGGAAGTGCATAAATAAAAACATTCAAGATTTATACTCAAGAGAGAACACGACTGTAAATCACACTCGGACAATTGAAAGATTATTAGATTTATCAAAATCCTTGGATATCATCGAGGCATCCACAAACAACAGCGGAACGAGCACACGAGAGAAAGTATGTATCGACACGATTGTCAATATTCCCTCCGATAGGAAACCAACTAACATAGCACTAACGTAATATCCGATATAAGACCAGCCAAGCGGAATCAATTCCGAAAGCACACGATCTCGTTAAGTAACGAAATATTTCTAAATATTTTTCACAAACTTCTCAAGTAATCAATAATATCAAGGCTTTAAACACACCAATTTAATAGTATTATATGTTGACAAAAGTGCTAGTCCGCTTACAGTTTTAATGCGATTTTGAAATTGCTTTTGTCTTATGATCAGTGTCGTTGAACCAACGGTTTAATTGTCGAAGCAAAGATACGGTAGAAATTGTAAATGGTGCTATCATCTTCATAATTATAAATAATACGTCGAGTCAGGAATCTTACACACACAGAACAGTAGTCTGAATTAGATCACGGTAGATCTACGGATAAATATTATCACATTGCTGAGAGCACGTTAAAAATTAATTGTATTGCAATTTCTTTGTGGTTAAAAAAATTAACCTCGGCTGATGAATTAATTAAATGCTCCCATAAGAGATAAATCAAGAAATAGAAAAATTAGGACCTATTCACAGTGTGAGTATCTGGTTTATAAAGAGCAATACCGAATTTTTCCACTAAAACCACTTTGAGATTGAAAGTTTCATGTTTCTTGCACATGAAGACTCCCTACACTGAATGGTTCTTTATCCATCCCTTCATATAGGAAAAAATATATGAAAAATATATGAGTCTCTAACCGTGGAATAACATTTTAGCTAAGTTTCACACAGCTTGAACATATAGTTTGAGCGCCTTAACTTAATTGACCAGTTAAACTTACAAGAAATCATGAACACTACATTATGTCACCCGATTTGGAAAAGCACGAAAAGGAACGTAATATACATTAATGAACAATTAGTGTGCTATATGGATTTCATAATAAAAGTTATAATACATCCAAAGTGAGTTTAAAATGAAGGAATAATTTTTAAATCTCTGGTAGCGTTAGATCTCTGGTGGTTGCAACGAAACTCAACATTCATACACAGTCTCGTTTTAGACGCCGGGGATTTTGATGAACGTTTAGGTAAAGCAGTTAATTCACAAACGTATAAATTCAAAAAAATTGAAGTTTATGGAAAGCGTTGGTTCAACGAAGCTCTAGATTTTGCAGCGAAGCCTCAACAATGACCTGCATGGAATCAGTGTCTGACATTTGAAGAGGCATAACATTGTTTTTGGCCTTCTTCAGTCGACGTCTAACAGAGATGTACATCACAAGCACATGATAGTTTAATCCTTAAGAACATTTCATGTGACAAAACAGTCCGATTTAAGAGGAACAATCCATCCTGCCGCGCTCACAGCAATAGGCATACTCGGTCGATCAATGCCAGTGGCACGCTGACGCTGTGACATACGATCAACAGCCTACAGACTGAGCGGTCAAGATCCAGTTCTTCATAACTCGTAAGGCCATTGTGAAGAGCTTTGAAATAATTTAGGTAACTGTCTTTGTACCATAAGTGCGCCCTAATCTTGATTTCAACATTCCATAAATTATATCTTTTGGAATATGAATATTATATACTAAGAGGATAGTCAGTGGCCCACAGAGAGTGCTTGTTGTACTTGCATGAAACTGTACGCAAGATATGATTTTAATATGATTTAGGCTGTTGTGGTTATTTTGCCTACGATCGTAAGTATCAATTTTAAACCAGAGTAAGGTTGGTATGACGAAACCGTTCAATCACATGTGCCGAAACGCATGTAGATATGGTTAAACCCATGACCACGAACAAAAATACTCATTTGCATACACTACCGGTTTCGTGCTGTTTGCACTCACCATGGGAGGGACAGTACTTTTAGGATCTGTATGCTTACATTTGTTGTTGCACGTAATTTAACGGTTTTGCCGTATCAGCCTTATCCAAATTGGTTTAGAATCACATCATGTGGACTATTTCACGTCTTCCAAATCACCAAACATTAAGGAGTGATTTTAGTCTGATTTGAGGTCAGACTCTGCAAACAAGCGTTCATTAAAGTACAAGCACCTGAGAAAATCAAAATGAAATCAATGACAAAGACTGGGTAAATAACTGATTGAGATAAGGCTCAGGCAAATACTCCTCATTAACTAAATCTACTTTACGCGTGAGCTTCATACTTTGACGAGACACTTTAAGCGCTCTTATCTAAGTAGTAAATGAGTAAAAATAGTGAAACCTCATAAATTTGACAGCTCTGGATAAATACGACCATTTGATGTGAAATGACCCATTAAGAGAAAAAGCCAAACGGTCCGCTTATGCTTATTTCTACTATGTTAGCGAGAAACCGTGCTTGAGAAGGTTCCAAATGACATAATAAAATAAGATGAAATTAGGCGAATCAAACAATAGTAATAGGAAACACCGTCACTCATCTGAAAATCTCATTTTGGCGTGAAAGCTAGGCACGCTGGTTGTTTAGCTAACATGACTAATTATTAATCTGAAGACTGTATTCCTAAAATCCTGATAAAATTGTCAAGAATCTAAAGACAGAATCAAGATTTGTATATGGAAATCGATCAACTTATTCAGAAATTGAAACGAGATGAGTTGAACATGAGTTTATGCGATTAAAAGGAGACATCATTTATCCCTACCTGTACAACGTAGCCGGAAATGCATTTAAAATTCTTCGGCTGGGGAACACCATCCACGAGAACTCGGCCACTAAGATATTTGGGATCTTTTCGTCCAGCCAACGTATCCAAAAGTCTGGATCAACCAAAATAAAGGAACTAAGGATACTTTTTGATTTTTTTGACACTAATTTCCAGATCATAACTTACGAAGATTTCCCGCTTCCTGTTGGACCCATGATAGCGTTCAACCCTGGGCGTAGAATACCACTGAAAATACCAATAGATAGTAAAAAAAGATCAATTCAAATAAGAAAAATGAAGAATGTCAAGTGACTAGCAAGGTTTCGAGCTGAACATGCGATTTCACTTAATCTAGATTATTAGCAACATAGATTTGTAGATCTCTTGCACGTGTCAAGTTTTGGCCAGATGCCAACATAGTCGAATGTCGACGTTCAATCATAGTGGGAATAGGAAATGGTTGACGACAATGATATAAGCTGTAAATCTAAACATTTTTAGTGAGGCACAATCCCGATTATTTGAATTAATCTAACTTGACTAAAATTGCGCAAGGTATTGGAATATATTTAGGCATATGCCAAGTCATGAGATACCACATTCCCACCTTAATTGCATTATGAACGTTTACTCAATTAGGGTATTTTTTAGAAGAATTCGGTACCATCAGCGTTCATATTGGAAGCGTTCATATAGAGTAACCCAGGTTTGGAATTTGTTTGCTGATTGTGATTGGAAGCAACACACGTTCTGGGATATTTTGCTTGTACAAACTGACTTCACCGAAAACCAACTCCACGTAGATTTGTAAACTCAGTTGTATCGGTTTTTTGTAAATTAATCATGCAATTTGCTAATTTGAAGACCAGTAAAGAAAAGGATTTAACCACATGAATAGGCTCTAGCTTTAAGTCCTCACTTCAAACAAGCGCATTATACATAAAAGCATCATGTGTTATGAATCTTTTAGAGAATTATCCATTCTAAAATTCCTAAGGATCAGACATGTGTATTTGAGGCCAGTCATTGTATATGCTACGTAAACATGGTCTTCATGGCTAAGCAAGGAAATCACCGTAATGCAGCGAATCTATCATCGGTCAACAAAGCTAGTTCTGGACATTCAAAATTAAGCCGTGTGCAGACATGACAACTTACCAAAATTTGTTCGTCTTTAACCATCGAATAATTAGGAGAGACCCTACCCAATATGCAAAATACTCAATACACAATCATCCCATACGTAGCACGTCACGCGCAGAGAGAATCTAAGAACTTGTGTACCCACAATTATTGTTGGTGTTGCCACATTTTCACCTAAATTGTAGAATATATTTTTATTCGGTTCGTGTCTGTTTTCCCTGAAATAATTTACCTTCGAATGACATTCACTCAAACTTGTCAACTGCTAATGAGAGCACTGTGATACATAGAACTGCTTCTTCTGTTTCTTCAGTACCAAGCTACACATGACATAGTGGCGTCACAGTTATATGCCCAACTATTGTTCGTAGTCATGTTACAATTGGGTAAACAGAAAGCTGGGTTAAGCATCATACACCTTGATGCACCTCGGATTTATGGTTAATTTTATCTACAAGGGATTTATATTCATTGAAGGATATAGGTTGCTCTCAGTTTGACACGAGGGTTATCGCTGATCAGAGTCGTGCCGATTACAAGAAATAGTGTTCAATCAATTCATAGTTTATTGTCAAAACCATTGATGACTGTCACGACCTTGTGAACTCAAAGCCTTTGGCGACCAAACAAGTACGGTCCATGGTGTCTAACCATCATAATGGTTGGGCTTACCTGACATCGTTCAAGACGATTTTCGTCACCGGTCGACTACAGGGCATTTTCTTCAGTTTCACCTTGTATGATATGTGATGAAATGATATAACAGATCCCGGAATCGTGGAAGGATGACTGTACACACTATCACCGGAAAACGGGATGGCCGAATGGCCGGCTAACGAGGCGGTACCATCTGCAAATGTGTTCCCATCCTCCCTTATGTTTGCATGACTAACATTGTAGTTGGACATGGAGTTAGCATCCGAACCCAACCGAGAATAATGAACTCTGTGTTCCTGTCCGTAGGATGGTTTACCTCCAGGTGTACCGTAACAAACGGACTGCGTCGTGCTTTGAGAATCAACAAATGGCGCTTGGGAACATTCAGCAGCCGAAGCTATAGTACAACTTTGAGGCAATGTTACGTGAACGGATGAAAGATGAGCGGATGGAGTTGGCTGGGCTGATGGAGGTTGGTCTGAGTAAGCTTGGGCGTTTGGCATCACGACGGGCTGTTTCGTTGATTGGAACACATCGTCAACCACAAAAGAGTTGGTTTGTTCTTTGGCAATTAAAACGTACGAAGGTTTGTGCTGGAACAGAAAAAGTCATGTTTATAAATTGAATTGAGTAAAGATAAAAAAGGGATCATGTGAACATGGTAATCATACATACGGAGAATGAGACGCTACCATTTTACGTGAAATAAAAGGTAGCTTGTACATGCAACACTACGAGAGAAAATCTGTTCAATCGATTAATGCAACCGTACAGGATGAGGAACTGTGCAACGATATGCAAGCGGAGAAAGATTTATTCAAATATTAGTGAAGTGTATGTGCGGTGGATATACGCCAAGCAACACAATTTTGTATATTATGAAAAATTGACTCGATTCTATATTCAATGGCTTTTAACACGTTATTACTGCGAATCTGACGACCAATTAAAGATGCGCCTTATACGTGTATCACCTTCGCTTCTCATTATTTTATTGATGATTTTTCCACGTCTTCAACAAGAAAACGACTAATGCCACGGTGTATATGTTCAATGCAAATTCGATGTCCAGCAGAAGACTTCAAAAACACTAGTCTTGACAGAAATTCGTGGTAGCTTGTTATTGTTTGAAAAAAATAACTCACTCTATGCAATAAGGAACAATGAAACATCAAATGCTGTTCATTATAGAGGTAGATTCACGCGTTATGGCGAAGTTACCATTTGTTACCAAGGTGAGAAGGGATAAGCCGTCAGACATAATGATTTAAAAATCAATGTAGTCATGGCAACCGTAATAAACAATAGCATATATAGGCAGAAACGTTTGCGTCACAAAACAGCGGGACTTCTCCCATTTGTAACGATTCGTGGCATTAATGTTACACAAGAGAAAGTTCAAGCTTTAAACCTTTCCAAACTTTTTATTTGTATATTTAGTTCATCGACAGAAAGGAGCTTATTATTCGTCAACACTGTTATATACAGAGTGCATCACACTCGAATGTTAGCATCTTTTGTGTGTTGGCTTTCTTTGATCATGCCTCTCTGGACGAATAGCCTAATTTGTAGATGAAGTGTCATATAAAGCAAACAATTCATGAAAAATTTATGTTCTAATCTACAACAACTTAATCGATACTCTGATCGATGCGTACGTAATCGAACGCAAATCTAACTTACCGACTTATAAAACGTTCGCGCACGTCAAATTAACCGTATTTCAATCATGAATCTCGCACATCTTGAACTATCTCGCGATTACATGTTGCAACCTGCATAACGCGCATAAGCTCATGAGTGTGGAGCTGTTATGCAATAAGCCCACCGTTACGCTAAGGCCATCATCATGGTGTGCGTACGAGATTCATTCGCGTAAGGACAAACGGATCAATATTATGAAAGGCGGCATTTACGAAAACGAACAGCAAGTGATTAATTTTACTGGATTGCAATAGTCGGTAGTTAAATAGTCAGATTTTGAAGATTTATACACAAAAGACAGAAACAAGAGATTTCAAATTCGGTTTCCGGTATACGTTTGTACAACCAGTTGGAAATTTCAAAATGTCAAACAATTTGATATTTGAGGAACAAGCTGAACGATAATAGTTGCGTTGGGAGAAGCAGTACTTGATTACACTTAACAAGAAGTGGTTATCGTTTTGTGATGGCCAAAGAAAACCAACACTTTGAAACACACTCTAAGGTCATATAGTATAAAAAATGGATTGGAGCTACTATATTAATTACCAACCAACTGTCGCAGTTATGTACAATTTAATAATTTAATAAAGTATTTAATATATTCGAGACCGATCGGGAGTCCATAATCATGAAAATAGAGTTTGCAATGAATCGGTTATAGTAAGTGTTTGGCAATGTTTCGCTTCTGAACACAGAAGCTTCGTCAGACCAAGGGTGTCGGTACGAACAGTGTTCAGGTATAAATAGCATTTTCTTGACCAATCCTGAGTTAACGAAGCTACACAGGGGAGATCAAGATAATTGATCACACCTCCTAATTGCTGTGTTCATCCCTAATTGTTTATTAATTGTTCAGGTCAGCGGATGCCGACACACTGCTTACGTAATCATGTGCGTATTAGGTGTGATGTTCGTTAATCCTAATCCGCTGCAAAACCGAACGCCAGATTGTTGAAATAACCGCCCCATCCACCTTGTTCACCGCATTCGCTCCAGCCTTTGTTATTTCAACAGCCTCGGCGTGAAGACTTTCCCTATAAGATTTCACACCCCGTCTTATCACTTTCACGTTATCAAGATCTACGCTGTGTCCAGTGTCTAGCACGTGTTCAGCTAGAGCCGAATCCCGAATCAGTGATTGATATTCACTGGGATTGCTTGGTCGCTTTCCCACTCGTTTCCTGTGTTCGTTTACCCTAGTGCAGAGTTCTCTAGACGTTTGTCCAATGTGAACACCCTCGCAACCCTTGCAGTTGATTTGGTAGATGCAGTTCGTCGCACAACCTAAAGGAGTCTTATCTTTGAGATGGATTAATACGGAGCGGATAGTTCTACCTCCCTTATAATGGAGGTAGAAAATGCCATTAAAACCTGAACACTGTTAGTACCGACACACTTGCTCTGACGAAGCTTCTGTGTTCAGAAGCGAAACGTTACCAAAACTTGCTATAACCGATTCATTGCAAACTTTATTTTAATGATTATGGACTCCCGATCGGTCTCGAATATTTTCAAATACCAAAAAACTTTGAACTTGTATGCCACTGTTGATTGAAGTTGGCATGACCAATTAAACTCAATTTTTCTGCATAATAATGTGTATAAGGTGTGGAAGGCAATCGGAAATGTAAGTACAACTGAATTAAAATCTGTCTCTGCGGTGAAAACATATCACACTTTCATGCATCGTGCGTATGAGCACATGTGATTGAACAGGTTCGTCGTGCCAACCTTATCCAATAGTGGCTCAAAAGCTCACATTAGACTGATATTTATAGGCCATAGTTTTTCTCTGAGCTGGTAAAGTTGATTACGGTCGTTTCGTCACCAAATTACATGACATCCTCAGCGTAACTTCTTTCGAAGCAACTTGGTGATGAGTATCATTCGAAATTATCCGCTATGTTGCGAATTCATCTACTGTGATTGGCTCGTGTTCATGCTTGCTCTCGTTGATGGCGTATTCTCAGTGGTCCATAGATCCCATCCAACATGCTCATTGATTGATTGTGACGTTGGATACCACACTTCGAAAAACTCTCGTGTGTGACAGGTTCTGCCTTTCGAGATAATTTCTGTTCTATCCCATTTGAATTCGTGTCCTTCTTGATGCATGTGTACCGATATTATTGATTTGTGATCATGTCATCGTATAGCCAGTTTGTGTTCATGTATCCTTGTTTCTAACCTCTCAGTCTGTCTCACAATCAGAATACGGGATTTTGTGTACGACGTTATTTCTTCCTTCCTTAACAACCGTGTCCTTGACTTTGGCTAATTGACTTCTCAGTGTATAATCAAGTTTGTGTGCGGGCGTAGGATTCTTGCCGTAATCTCCGATATATGTTGTATATAAAAGAGTGTTAATCTTGTTGTGTTCATGTTGTTCTCATACGATTGAATTATTGAATCCTTGTTGCGATTGATGAAGTTATTTGGATAACCATTCTTCCGGATGTGTTTGAATAAATATCTCTCCTTTTCTTTCTTGCGTTCCTGCGTACTGTAGAGTTTCTCGTGCGGTTGAATAGCGTTCTGACAGCTCCGCTTGTGGCTGAACGGGTGTTTCCTTCTGAAGATCAAAATTTGGTCTGTGTGTTCCTTTCCAGCATACACTCGATTCTATGTTTCTTGTTTCTGTTCTTCGCACATTCAAATCGAGAAACGGTTGGCAGTTGTCCCTTTTTACCACATTCGTTAATTGAATTCCAGTGAAGACACAATTAGGTAGGCAGTGCGCATCCTTTAAGTTTTCTTTCTTCGGAATCAAGAACGTATCATCGACGTATCGGATCCAGAGTATGGGTTGTATCCGCGGTAACGCGATCCGTTAAAATCTTTGCATTACGGCCTCCGCTAGCAAACCAGAGATTGACAAATGACATTGGAGAGTGACATTTGCCACACTGGCTCAGGATTCTAAGGCACTTATCTTGTATGTAGTTTCGGATCAAATGACCTTGACCACACTAGCAACCAAAACATTTCTACGGTTTGTGTAAACGTAAACTAAGACACATGATCTCAACTTAGTACTGTCTCAATGTCTACCATGGCAGCCCATTTCTTGGAAAATTAGGATTTGTTAACTGAAGCATGGATTCAGTTTATACTTCCAGTTCTGGCAAAACGAGCTGTAATAAGAGTTATCGAATGAATGAGAACGAAAGCCCCAAAACCGTCATTGCGTGTGTGTTGAATGAGTAACGTAGAATTGATCCGTTGAAAGCATTCAATGGTTGACCTTGGTTTGAAGGCCATTGTCTGTTTCACTAGTCTCACTTAAAGCGGTTTCAAAATCAAAATGTTTTTCTCATTCAACAAATGTTTCATGGCTGGTTGAAACAATTCCTAATCTGTCGACTTTATTAGGGCAAGCAAACCGAAACCGTTTATGAACTGTTATTGAGGGGTAAGCGTGCAACTTGTTGATCTTTCAAAGATACTAAAAGTAAAGTTATATTTATGTTCGGAAAGAATGTGTACTCATAATCACACACGGGTCAAATTGAACCCATTAAACATGGACACAGAGATTTATCGTAACCATAACGGCACTAAACCTGGAAACTTCGTAAAGAATACGAATCAAATCGGCCAAGTGCATCTAAAAGCGACAGTAACACTTTATCATCGACTGTGTGAGGTGTTTTCTAGTCGCATTTAAACGCTTGGATAGCTTATAAAATGTGTCCCTGTGAATGAGTTAATTACGTCAACGAAATGCACAAAGGGATTTTACGTTGTCCTCGCCGTCTTAATATCAGAATTATTCAAATACGAGGTAACACGTATTCAGTGTATAGTATCATCACACGAAGTATAGAGATGTTTTAAAAATGGTCTCGAAATATTATGATAAGAAATCGAAAAAGTACCTCTTTTTGTAATCGATTAGTAATTAATCAAGTTCGCTAGCTGCTCAATCCAGTCCAAGTCGAACTCGTTTAAAAGCTGGTAGTACTTGGTGCGATGAAGCTAATTTATGAATTTATCTTTCAAATGCTTCTGCCTAGCAACTCATTTGTGAGAACCTGATTGGCTTTGTTCGAGGAAGGCATTGTCGTTGTTGTTGGCCTCCTTCGGTTGATGTCGACCATGGATGTGCATCACAATCGCATGAATTTTCAAGTTCTACAGCTACAAACAGTTTTGAAAACCAGGGGCCGAATTGCATCCTCATTACATCACGCGATTACCTCACGTGATTCTCACTCTGATATTTTACATAAAGCGCCAGAGCAAAACACTCACTCACTCACTCAGTCCTCTCCGTACCGGATGGCACGTGGCCAGAGCAAAACAGCTACTCAATAATTGTTAACAATTAAATCCATTTAACGTAATACGTTTTTCTGATCTCGCACGTGGACGTGCTTTTAGCAGACTGACTGAGATCATTTAACATCATTTTTATCGTGCTTTGAGAGCCTCGAATTAATAATCCGTGCTAAAATATTTGTCTCTGAGATGTGAGCTCAGCCATTGTGGAAATTTCATACAGCAGTTGTATCACAAGCAACGGATAATATTAGGAGTATTAATTTCTGACCCAGACTCAAAATTTGTGAATTCACACAAGCTTATATATATTTTCAATTTTGAAATTCTAACTGTATATATGCCATGTATACCTGATAATATTAAAGAACTTTGAATCGACCTATTCACAGGAAATATACATGAAGTAGAAAAATGGATTATTCATATTCATGTTTTTATTATCCTTATAATAGGCTACGTTTTCAAATCGAAATTCCCAACGGAACGAATGAGAAATATTCATAATGTATTTTAGAACTTACGAATGTATAGTTCAACTGTGAATCCGAAGGTGAACGAATGGGTGGTCCATGCCTAGTTCTTGGAGGAACAGGCGGTGGCGATAGTACGAACGAACACTCATCCATAATATTGGTGTCTAGTGTACTAGAAGAACGGCATCGGACAGGAGATCTGTGACTCCTAATGGACGAGCGATGTGGCGGATTGCAAGAAACCACATTAACCACAGGAAACTGCTCACCACTGGAAGAGTTCCATACAGACGGTGACAATGGAAAAGGAGCACGACTCTTGCGATCAGACGCAACGCGCTTGGGAAATGAATGTGTCTTTCCTTTGTGTGGTATAGCTTTACGTGTACGATTAGATGAGGTCGGTTTTGAGTTATCTTTCACAGAAGCAAATGCGATTATCGGACCGGTATCTGCGTGGTGCATAGACTTGAGATTGATCTGAGAAGATACTTGACCAACATTTTCCAATAATTCGAGATTGTCTGTGTTATATTGGCCTCTATTCAGAGTACCGTGAGAGCGAACTTCGTTGGGCATTCTTCAGTAAAATGGCGCGATAAATCCCAAGAACGTATTGACTCAAATTAGACAGAAATTCGGCCAATCCGTTTTGTTCAAATAAGAACGGATTCAATTTGAGAACAGATTTGAGCTTTGGGTGTGGTAACTATTGCAACGCATAGCAACGCACTCCGGAATATATCGAACGTACTCGTATAAACACGGAGGTGGTCAAGTGTATATATCCCGTGGATAAATGCTGTTGGTTTGCTGTTGTTAGGGTTATGTTTTACGGGACTGGGCGCAACAAAACCGCATGAATCTCTGCTCAATGTTAGGTGCGTCTATCCTACGTGAGCGATGATGCAAATTTGGTTAAGGTCACCAGTAGCATTTTCGTGCGAAAACAGAGTGGAAGCGAGCAGCCTGAAGTTGTCCAATTCAATTGATTTGGTCAGTTGATTTCGTTACGCTGTGTGGACCGGTCAACCGGAGATTCACTTTGCCGAGTTTATGAGGCTTCAAAATATGTCTCTTTTCAGCACTTATTCTCTGTGTTATCACTCTTCTATCTGTTTCCAGCTGTTAAGAACAAATTAATTTATTAACAAATTAATTAATTAAATTCCTTTTGCTAGTTTCAATTGGACTGGATGCTCTGAAAGTTAGATAGCTTCGAATCTAAACAGCTTAACGAAAATCACCGATTTCTTCCGTAGATAGCACAGCTGTGCTTTGCTTAAATGAATGAGCTCCAATATTTCAGTATCTGCTACAATGCGATATTGTAATGACAACGTAACCGCTTGACATTCGGCAAGCTCTGCATTCCAACGTTCGAGGTTCAAATGCCTAAGTCATCCAGGTGAAAAGTGTTTCTTGAAGTGCTGAGAGGTTATTTACGACTGTCAATGTGGTAAACAGAACTAAACATTTATCGTTGTCTAACAAAGAAGAATGAGTCAACGTAATATAAGATAATCCAAGGTCTTAATGGTTTAAAAAGCAAATAATGTACAGTAACCATAGATTAAAAATATTGGGTATGCATAAAAAGAACGAAGATGTTTTGTCAGTGTGGAAAGTCAGCTTATGTACTGAAGAAGAAGAAGAAGAAATTGACTTTATTCGTACACACGAATTTTCAGCTGTTACAATAATTTCACCACAAATTTAAAAAATGATAAACATGTCCCGACATCGAGTTACAATTTGCCGACTGAACGATTTTTGTTGTCCGTCTTAATTGATTGACATACGATCCAGTTTACTGAGTTACGAGGTTGGTTTTGGTTAACTTATATTTGTCAAGTTCAGCCTTGAACATGTTCAGGCCTGATGCACATATGCTGTGTGAAGGCAGAGAATTCCAGATAAAACAAACTTCGAACAAACTCGTTAGAATGGTAGAACCGGGTTACTCCCTTTAAACCGTTGCTCCACATATTCATACAGGATATGATAATTTTAACATCACCATTCGAAAACCTAGGTTCATTTAATAAAATCTAACTTTAATCTACTATTGGATAAGCTTCGAGTATTTATGAGTCCACCTTTGAAGTCATTGTTGTTGGCCTCCTTCGGTCGATGTCGACCATGAATGTACATCACAATCGCATGAATGTTCATGTTCTACAACTTTTGGAATGACTAGACAGTCCGATTCTGGAGGAAAAATCTCTCCCACAGCGCTGGCTACGATAGTCAGAACTCGGTTGTATTGCATCAGTTGCACGCCGGCGGCGTGATCTGCGTTCAGCAGCCAAGAGCTGTATCTGCTCCTCCGCAGCTTGCAGACGATACTTTACACAATGCCTCCAATGTGAGCGGTCAAGAGCAAGTTCTTCCCAACTCGCCGGTGATTATAAATGGTTAATATTTCGTTGTCGCTTCCAATAAGCGTTGACAGTGAGTAAATTATCATTCACATTCGAGTTACACTGTAACGTGTTATCAGTCATTTGGAATGAATAAGCACATAGGGAGTTTTGAATGCTTTCTTTTCATTGCCGAACTTGGATTACTATAGTGCAACCTAACTCATAAGTTGCTTTCAGAAAGTAACGTACGTCCAACGAATGGAACTGCCGAGCCTGCTCACCAAATTTAAAGAAGCCTTCAGAGTGATGTGATACCTACATACAAAATATTACATAATCCAAATCAACGATTAAATATTTATTCAAATACCATGTGACTCGCGAGATACATGTCGTCACTCTTAAACTCCCCATTTCGTATTAGCTGTTGCCGATATTTTTATTCTGTGCGTAATTGTGCATAACGGTTTCACTGCGCCTGCGTATTAACTCACGGAATTACGTGACATTACATGAAGGGGAGTTATTTCTTTTTCATTAAAAATAATAACTATGCTATGGTAATAGTGAAGCTACGTGACTTTTGTCGGTGAACATTCTTATCTGGACAGATTGTATAAACAGGAGCCCAGAACGCGAAACTCGATGACATTGATTTTGAGAAATGTGAAAGTAGCTACACATATTGTGAATGGAGTTAAATAAATGAGGTTGAAATTTTTTAAGGTACCCCATAAAAACCCCTCATGAAAGATCACAGGTTTATACACATCTGTGTGAAAGAGAAACACTGCATGGACTCTGAACATTACATCAAAATTTATATAGACCGATTGAGTAAAACACCTGGTTTTCTTCGAATGTGTTCCTAGTTGCGAAAATGTTTTATACAATATCCGTATTACAAAAAATATGTTTGAGTTGTTGATTAATAGTTATTTCCATCGTGCATGAATGATTTAAATAGTGCCAAAATGACCTAGAATACCAAATTTAAAGGAAATTTACAGTATCATTATTAAACTGAACAAGACCGGATCGTGTATTCTACTTTAATAATCGCTGGTGCGTAGATAGGTATTTGGCAGGATGTGTTGAATGCATAAAATCGTGAAAAAGCAGGAACAGTTCTGATACAGTTCTCTCTCACGTTCAACGGTCGTTACACGTTGAGACCATCAAAAATCCTGTAAACTATTGTACGTCGAAGTTAAACAAAGAGCGAGGTTGTTTTGTGCTAACATTCATGACCTCTCCACACTCCTGTGCTGGATTCCAAATGTTTGTTTGTGCCGAATGGAGAAATCGCAGTTAATTTTAATGAGAATCGATTGGGTTTTCGCGTGGTCAACAAGCTCTAATATTAAAACCAACATGCCAACACGATAGACATCGAATGATGCTTTGCCGTAGAACGATCAGAACAATATTCTATTCACAAATACCAATCAAATATCTGAATCTACTCATCTAGAGCCTAACATTGAAATGAATACAAATAAAGAACAAATAACTCTGATAACATTGATTTACCTTCCATAAGGATTTCCACTCATATTTTGAATCCGTCAAATGATTGCGTATGGCCATCTACGAAGAGGATATATTACTTCCAATGAAGCTACTTCACCCGGTGTGACGTGAACAAGCAGTGATGACCAAGTGAAAGAACTTTTGTGTACAATCCAAATCCAGTCACTAAGATGCAAAACCGCACACCTACGCATCGATCGCACACACGCTTGTCCTATGCACACAAACTGCGATCGATTACGGATGTTCCTTTAACGTACTTCTAACCGCCACATCCACAGAGAATTTTTACCGTTTATGGCATGACAAGGTGCATTTGTCAACACATCAATATACCAGGGGCGCGGTAATACATTGCCGCGATCAATAGAAAGGTTCTTAATTGAAACCTCGTCGCAGTTTCACCTCATGAAAATATTTCCGAAGCAATAATTCCCGAACATATCCAGATTCAAAATGGGTTCCACAAATAAGTGAGAAACTATTAGTGACAGCTTAGGCACAAGTGGTTAGAATCATTATCTGTAATGAGTCGTGGAAAGAGCCTGAAGAATGATACTGGTCATACCGGTACTATCAGCAAGGAAAGGAAGACAAAGTGAAGTTGAAAGAAATGCGTGGATCAATCATGAGATAAAATTATTTAGCATCAGATGGACACGTAACTATTTGAATCAGAAAAATGAGCAAGCTGTAAGGTTTTACTTTAACCAGGAAAATGTCAAAAGTTTCATTTCAGTAAAGTCTAGTTACTGAAGCATTTAAAAGCGACACAGGAGGGATGAGCAACATAGATAACAAAACTTAAACTGGTGAAGAGATGATGATTTGGAGTAGTGTATTTAGCAGAGTTAACGGGCGGATTGTTGGGAAAGGTATAAGCGGAATTATGCGTGTAGTGTGACAACGATTTCATACATCAAAACTGTAACAGTTTTTAAACCGCACTTGGGATAAAACGAAGAAATATTCAAAGCATACCATCAAAATTTAGCTTATTTACTCAAATAATTGAGGTCTTCATTGTCATGATGCGTATTGGAACTGAAAATACTTAGGTGATAGCTCCAAAAATCAATTCGATAATTTAATTTAGTTTTTCGATGACCTATTGCCATGATTAGACCTATGTGATTTGTCAACGCTAAGCTTACTATAAGTCGCTTAGCAGTAAAGCCAAGTTAGGCTGGTGAGTAGTATACTAATTATTCAGGTTCCCTTGCAAATTAACACCCTGAGCCTGACTAAGCTTCTTTGTCAGAAGCAAAACGTTGCACAAAATCTGCTAGAACAACGACGACAACAATTAGCCAGCACATCCAATTGACTACAACCTATGGTTTGATGAAAACTAGATGGACAAGAATGCAACATATGAATTCCACCAGCCACCTGGAGTGATGGCGAACCGACAGACAAACATTATAAAAACAATGAATACAAGTCACTTCTAAAGAAGTTTTGGGGATGATGTCAACTAGCTTGATGACGAAATGTCCACCAAAGAAACGATAGCAGCGCTGGAGTGTCGTTGCGAGTACCTTCAGTATACCCTGGTCATCCAATTACAAATGTGATGCACCGAATCCTTTGAAACTCACTTTCCTAACAAGTGCTATGACAGACTTTGTCGGACATACTTGACGACTACACAGGAAAAATATTACCAATTGCATCATTTTAAGAACATCAAAGGCAGCCTCAGAAACAAGCTGAAGCATTTCCGTGCAGAAATACTGAAAAGACAAACTCAGAAGACAGTTCAAATAATCACAAAGGTCCGGCTCTCAAGGCTTCGGACCAATAGACACCTTCCATACATCATCGTTACATACTAAACCCAGTATTAATTGTGTTTACACGAACGCGTAATGCTTATGTAACAAACTACTGTATTGGCCCCAGTTTACAGAAATCCCTTAATGCTTCATTCTCGCTCACACACCTGGAAATCAATTTACCCTAATATATATTTACGATCAAAATATCCTCTCTCCATGTCACAAATAAAATTACTTTTGCTCCTCCTTGAAAGCACATGGAAGCAAACATTAAAGTTTGATTTGTTTAACTTTTATACGTATACTCTATTGTACAGCTATTTGCTTTTTTCACCATAAATCGTGAATCATCAATGTTGTGCAGACATTCAGAAATTTGTGCCAGGTCAAGGTCAAACCATGTCAGGTCCTACGAAATCCAAAAATGCGGGTGAACGAAGCAGCTTAGACCGCTCATGGTTTATGTGTATTAACAGCACACTCGAATATCACATTGTGGATGATATCACTGCTGAGCACACACTTATAATTCTGTTAGCGGCGGAATCGCACACTTAGTGGCTTTGATTACTGGTTGGATGCGGAAAATTTTCTAATGTATCATGTCTAAGTGTTTCGTATATTTGCATTTTATCAATTGTGCTGACAAAGATTCGGGGAAATTAGGAAATGCTATGTGCTATGGAGTTGCGCGATCCGAAAGGATATGAATAGCCCTATGATGTGTTCACGTTAATGTCGATGAACTACTCTTAGTACACGAATTCTGATACATGGACATGGAATCTGCAGTGGTTCTGTGTAATATCTGATAATAAACTTTGTATATCAATTTTGTCATTTGAAGCGACATAATTTTGCTTACCGAATAAAAAGTATTTTCCATTTACCCTAACTTTGGAACATCTACAATACCTAGCGTTATGCCCATTTAAACATGATATTTATAGCCACAGGACTGCCATTAGTCGGACCGAGTATTTTAACGCCAATGTCGAGTTCTCGATCACATGTTTATATCGGAATGGGTGCACCATAAATCAAAATAGAAATGCTATGCCATAAAAGAGAAATAACTAACCAATGAATACGTTGCAAAGAAATTCGAATGGAATCAGTTAGTTCAATTTTTTGGTAACGCTTCGTCTCTGACCTGGAAGCTTCTTCAGACCAAGGATGATAGTCAGGACAGAGAAGATGACTAAGTATCATTCCACCCACCACCTGTGTCCTTACCACCAAGCAGGCCTAAAGGTTCTAAATCAGTAAGGCAAGACTAGCATCAGCAATCGATTTGTATAGTAACGTGTGTATTCATATAAATCTGATACAAGTGAACATGGTGAAAGTCATTTTACAGTATGAGATACATGTATAAAAATGCCTAATATTTTAGAATTTAACAATTCTGAGAAGCTTAATAAACCATTAGTTATAAGATGATTATTAGCTGCTTAAGCATGCATCGTGAATGTGGGTCAGACTGTGGAGATTTCCGCTTGATCCACCTTATTCGCAGCAAATCGACCCGTCTTAATAATTCCAACAGTCTCCGCATGTAAGATTCCTCCATGATTTATAATACCTCTTTTAAACAATTCCCCACAGTTTTAATTGACGATGTGGCCTCTATCTAGTACGTGCTCTGTTAAAGCTGAATCAATAATTAAGGAGTGATCATCCCTTGCATCCATTAGCTTCCTTTTGACTCCCTTTTGTGTTCCTCAATTGAGATATGAAGTTCCTCGTAAGTCTGTCTTAATTAAACTCCAAGTAAATCCTTACTTTTGATACTTCAGATGCTGTTCGTGACGCTTAATACAAGTTTGTTATACTTGAGATGCACTAGTGTCGAACAGATTGTTCTCCCTTTCTTATGTATCACACATATGGGAGCCTTGTGTAGAAACTGTCGTTAATTTATATTGGATTTCCTCGACGATTTGCGTTGGAAAAATGTTTTCGTAAATCCCTCGTCTACGAGCCCTTACATAGCTTTACGACTATCCTGTTTTCTTTCGCTTTCATCTCCGCACAGGTGATCTGTCTTACGGAAAATGGAAAAGCTATAAACCTGAAGCCTTGTTTTGGATGAGCTGAGGTGTACCGTGGGACAACATCTGTATCAATCAGTTCTTGTTAGACTGAAACTTCTATCTTACGATCTATTCTTACATCAAACAGTTCAAAAATGGAAGAGTACAAGTGCAAGTTTCTAGTTCCTTTGTGACGGTACCACTTGGGCATATTTCATTCAAATTTCCTTGTATTAGGACTACACAATCGGTCATATGCATATTCCAGTAAATCAATACACAAGTCATTCATTTAACGTTGAACATTGCAACGACTGGTCTATTATTTCAAAGTCATAATCAAGTTAGTATTATGTTGCGGAGAACCACTAATTTACACTCCAAAACCGGTTTCTGTCTTCGTGTATTCATCAGTTGTAGACAGTAAGAGCAGGCTCAATTGGTCTTGAAACAGTCAATCCACTTTTTAATTTTAGAATATAGATTGCACTGAGTGCTATTTCGTTCTTACGAGATCGGAGGCTTGAACAACAGCAATCAATGGTCAATTTCAAGCGGATCATGTAAAAACCAGCATCACAAGTCAAGTTTGACTTCTTAGTAATCAGAATTAAGCGAAAAAACACATGAATCACTAATACAATTTCATTAAATAGGTTGTTTGCAAAATAAAGTAAGTTTATCCAGTACGTTTAGCCCGATATCTGTTGTTTTGAGCGTTAGTATATAATGAAAAGTTACATTGCCAAGTTTAGAGGGAGCGAAAGCATGGCAGAAAATGATTTTGAATCCGTGGCACAGACGAGATGATGTCCGACTATGACAGTCTGAATTCAAATCCCGCGGCGGTTGTAAATTTAAAAAAAATGTATCAAACCCACATCTGCAAGGTATCCAGGTGAAAAATTCCTACCAAAAATAGTTTGAAACAGAATTCAAGGATTTATGGTTAAAAAGTTAATGCTTTACCACACCACAGGATTACGCTATGGATGGAAATGTGAAAAACGTAATAGTATGAAAGGTCACATAGACCCGGACGTCGCAATACGTGGGAAGACTAACTGTGTTGCTCAGTGATAGATTTTATCAAAGAGAACAAGAGAACATGCGTGACCAATAGTGCGCGCACCGAGCTAATCGGTCAGCAGATGTCATTCACACCTGCCGAGACTAAAACAATTAAGAGATTATACGGCACGTGCGGGTGGTAGTACGTCAGTT
>JACCGJ010000247.1:0-15603 GCA_013407085.1 Atriophallophorus winterbourni | reverse complement strand
AAGTTTATGCCCGACTATCTGTTGTTTTGCGTTATATATACTTGACAAGTTACATTGCCAAGTTTAGAGGGAGCGAAAGCATGGCAGAAAATGATTTTGAATCCGTGGCACAGACGAGATGATGTCCGACTATGACAGTCTGAATTCAAATCCCGCGGCGGTTGTAAATTTAAAAAAAATGTATCAAACCCACATCTGCAAGGTATCCAGGTGAAAAATTCCTACCAAAAATAGTTTGAAACAGAATTCAAGGATTTATGGTTAAAAAGTTAATGCTTTACCACACCACAGGATTACGCTATGGATGGAAATGTGAAAAACGTAATAGTATGAAAGGTCACATAGACCCGGACGTCGCAATACGTGGGAAGACTAACTGTGTTGCTCAGTGATAGATTTTATCAAAGAGAACAAGAGAACATGCGTGACCAATAGTGCGCGCACCGAGCTAATCGGTCAGCAGATGTCATTCACACCTGCCGAGACTAAAACAATTAAGAGATTATACGGCACGTGCGGGTGGTAGTACGTCAGTTGATATTGAACGGGCCTGTCCTTCTTGACGAGCGCAGAACCACATGGAACTGTGAGCAGTTCTTAACCAGCTTAATATGATTGGTCAGGTGCATTGAAATGTTAACCTTGATCTCGTTCGTACTCGACACCCTGTGGCTGACGAAGCTTCCTGTGTCCGAACGAAAACTTTACCAATAAACTACTCTCACCGATTCATTACAAATTATCGTCCAAATTTTCAATCCGTGAACAAGACCATTTTTGATTAGGTTCCGTGAGCCTTGAAGCCTTGGAAAAGTGGTTAAAAAGTTATACTTGAATGCCACTTTTACATCGGGTACGTACAACGAACCACGATGTTTTCAAGACACAGCAATCACATAGTGATTCGTGGTCAAGCACTCAAGGCGCTTATGAATGACCAAAGTGATGTGTTGCTCACATCACCCGAATTTACAAACCACTACCGGCTTCTGGCTGTTTGCCGTCATCAGGTGGAGACAGTAAGATTATGTTCAGTGGGACTATTGGGTTTACATACAAGTTTGTTGCTCAAAATGAGTATATTCGATACATATTTTTCATTGTTTGAAAGTACGTAGATACAAAATTGTATGCTTGCATGTCATTATTAAATCGGGTTCTTACAAAGAACCACGAGGTTCAAATATGGAACCACAAAATGATTCTTGATCATACACACCACTACCGGTGTAAGGGATGGTCAAATGAACACCAAAATATTTGGTCTTATATGAGCGCATTGAGTGCTTGACCAGGAATCACTATGTGATTCTGTGTTTGAATGCCGTGGTTCGTTGTACGAACCCTATATAACAGTGGCATTCAAGTATAACCTTGTTTACCACTTATCCACTGTTTCAAGGCTCACTGAACCTAATCTTACTGTCTCCACCTGATGACGACAAACAGCCAGAAACCGGTAGTGATGTGTAAGTATGGCAGATGTGAGCAATACATTACTTTGGTCATCCATAAGTGCCTCGAGTGCTTGACCAAGAATCACTTCACGATTCTGTGTTTGAACAGAATTGTACGAACCCTATGTAACAGTGGCATTCAAATATGTTGGTAACTTATGCATCTAACTTAAAATTTGACTCATGGAAATCTAAATGATTTGTAGGTGACATTCGTTACCGCTGCAAACATTTTAGACTTTAAACGGGTTGGTCGCAAATTATGTTAACCTGGAACAATCCACTCGAGTTCTTAATGCGTCTCTGTTTTCACTACATTCGTTCAAGCTTTCCGATCCAATTAGTATTGCCAGCAAGAAACATAGGCATGTGGAACCTTCTTCCTACCACCTGAGTGGAAACAACACGTGTGGTGTGAAGAAAATAGTTTGAAAATATAGAGATTTTCTAGCAAAATAGGCATTTGATTCCGACCGACTATCTAACCGTTATTTGTGCACACTAGTTCGCATTCTAGTAACCAAACATCACATTCTTTTGTACATGAGCTGCTTGGAATAATCAGTCGATGAATACAGATTATATTCAAAAACAGAGGAACGCAAAAAATCTGCACACTAAACTTTGCAGACATTCACGATGTACGTCACTACATGCGAATGTGTACTACGTCCGACTAAGCAATCACTTGTTGTTAGATGACAAGACCGTAAAATTTAGTTTATTAAATCGCAAATTATTTGCTGCCCAATTCACTTAATACGATGGACAACCACTAATAGATCATACGCTTTATAAACCATGGATGTATTTTTATTGTAATCGATTTTCATCATAACAGCAGTGACAAATGAATGCCGGGCAGTGAATCAAAAAATCGGTTAAACGATTCACAACTTACTCGACCAAAACGTTTAGATTAATGATCGATGGAATGTTTTCTCGAGTTTTTATAATCCGATTTACTAATAAATTGTATAATCATTGCCGAAGTCGAATCAAGTTAGGGATTAACTGATACAACTCACGACAAAATGCGGGTATCGAATACGAATCAATGTCTGTAACTTGTGCATCCGCAACTCTCGTTTTTATTGGTTGACGAAACAGCACAAACGAAGCACGTGAGTTCCTCGACACGTGAGTACCTCAGCACGTGAAACGACGGGCTCATGTGTAGTGTGCCGCTGCTTTTGAGGTTAAACACGGCGAACACTTTCGGTTAAATACACCTGGATTTAAAGCAACGTATACCGCAAACGTTAAGCATTTTGATATACATTGGGGCTGATATTCGAAGATAATTGAAGTGAAATGTCTCATACCAGTCCCTTTTCGGTTACACCAAAGAGTTTTAGCACAGGTAGCGCAGAAAATTGTCCTGCGGCGATATTCCATGCAACCGTTTTGACTCAACTTGAGGGTAAATCGCAGTGTGTAATCCAATAATTTTTAAACAGGCTATAAGCGAGCTTACAGCATCCAGATCCTGCCGGTAGATAAACTACCAATACACACATCCGCTCAACATCGACCAAACACACAAACTTATTATGAAGGTCATTCATAGATTGTGTCAACCATTCACGTTTTATAATATTGCTGTTAATACTTTTTCGTAGTGCGTTCAGTTTGTAACAGAAATGTCTTAAACTTAAACCCTGTTGTTAACCCCGTTTGGTTGATATTGGTAGTGAATTTGCATCTTACAACAATTTATTCCGATTCCAGATTAGCCATCTTTGTCGCAACATTCACAGTGATTTAGATTAACCAGTCAAATAACACTGGTTGCCGATTCAATATCCGTGGTGCTTCTAAGGCATGCTGCGTGTTTAACCAGGAATCGTTGATTGAGAAGACAAAATTATACGATAATATTTCATTCATAGATTATGAAGGAGAAATTCATAGCAAAAGTTGTATGTCTACCATCCCCGTAACTTCGTATTTTGAAAGATGGGCTCAAACTAAATTCATTCATGTGTAAACTGTGTATGGACAGTAGACGAGCACACAACTATGGTGGTCTATCGCTTTACATAAACCATATAAACTGTTTCGATTCATATTAATAAAACCGAAGGAAAAATGCAAATGCATGGATTGTTGCACGCTAAGTCAACTAAATGGTTCCAATGAAAACCCTCAAATGAAAGAGTCTTATCTACAATCAATTGATCTTTCGAAAGCGAAATCTGGCATCATCGAAAACGTTTAATTTTATTCGAAAATGTATCATCTTGTTAATAAAGTTGGCAATGAATCTGCTATAGCAAGTTTTTAGTAACGGGTGAATGGAGCGGATATCTCAACAATTTGGCGTTCGGTTCTGCAGCGGATAAAAATTAACGAAAATAACACCAAATGATTACGTAAGCAGTGTGTCAACAGACGCTATTCACACATGTACACTTAATAAACAATAGGGATGAACATAGCAATTAGGTGTGATCAATTATCTTGATCTCCCCTGTCTAGCTTAGAGAACTCAGGATTGGTCAAGAAAATTCCATTTAAACCTGAACACTGTTAATACCGACACCCTTGGTCTGACCAAGCTTCTGTGTTCAGAAGCGAAACGTTACCAAAAACTTGCTATAACCGATTCATTGCAAACTTTATTTTCATGATTATGGACTCCCGATCAATCTCGAATATTTTCAAATACCTTGCTGTACCATCTTGTTATCTGGATAACAAAAGAATTCTTCACTGGCGTGCCATGATTCTGAATGCTAATATTTTCCCACGTTTATCTTGTACTTGTGAACAAACGAAAATTGTAGTCAATCTTTCCAACCACGACTGCGTGGTTTCGCTCATTAATTCATTAATATAACGGATATTAATATAGAATATTCGTTTTAAAATCATGTTTGCTGAAAGTCAGTAAGTATTTACATGATAAAGAAATCTGTTAGGTGATGCACATTCACCCATGAAATTGAGAGTTCAGCAGTCTCGTTACATACACTATCGTTACATTGAATCACGCCCATTGCACACAACTTGTCTGCATTTCTCTAGCCCAAAAGGATCTACCTGTCATTCTGGGTTACTCTTCAGGCTATATTCTCTGTGCAATTGTCTGACCAACCAAGCTTGCCAACGCATTCATAGAAAACTTATCCCTTCGGTTCTATGTACGTCATTTTGTGATCGCGCTATAAATACATGTCATGTCATATGTAACACACTGGACAAACTAAACACTGGGCTTCTGTTGATAACGTTCCACCCCAGCTTGTTCTGTTTTCCTCACTGTTGGGTTAGGAGCAACGCGTGGATCGATATAACGACTCTCTTGAATAATTCATCCATCATTCATAACAAATTCTGAGATATTACTTCACTCTCATGACCTTGGCAATAGGTCAGTTGATCGGAGAACATCGATGTCACTAGCGGAGTTCCACAAGGCTCAGTGCTTGGACCAATACTGTTTCTAGTCTATATGAACGATATACCACTACCAAATGATAGTAAGATGGTTTTGTTTGCTGACGATATAAAAGTATGGAGGCAAATCAGAAATGCTGACGATTGTATCTTGCTGCAAAACGATTTGAGTGCTTTGTTCAACTGGTCATCTGAAAATAAACTGTCATTGAATATGCAAAAGTCGAAGATGATTCAGATTGGTCGAGACCTTGGCTTTTCCTATCCATACAAGCTCGGTGACATTAACCTGGAGTACAACGAAAAAGAAAAGGACCTCGGTGTCTGGATTTGCGGCAGTTTTGAAAATGGTCTACAATGCGAAACCGTTTACAAAAGCGCGTCTCGGCTGCTCGGCATGCTACGGCGGATATTTGGACGTTTTTCCCCGGGGTGTTTTCCTCTCATGATGAATACATATATACACCTGGTTCTAGATTATGCCGCACAAGCCTGGACACCATGGCTCCAAAAAGACATCTTACTCCTGGATCGCATATACCGGAGAGCTTCTAAGCTTTTCATTGGTCTCGAAAATATGTCATTCGCCAGGCGACTCAGACAACTGGAAATGAGGACACTTGCACAAAGGAGAATGCGAGGTGATCTCATCCTCGCATACAAAATACTAACTACTGTTTCCCACCCCCTGGATATATTATTCCACCTTCGAACTTCCAGCAACAGCCGTGGCCATGGTTGCAAGTTGGAAATACCACATTTCAAACGGAACTGCCGCAGGTATTTTTATTCCGTACGTGTGTGCTTTGCTTGGAATTCCCTACCTTCCGATTTGGTAAGCTCAAACAGTTTATCTATATTCAAATCAAAACTTGACGATTATATGAGAGCTAATCCGAATTTTTCCCCAAACTATTAATAAGCTATCATTGTCCCATTGATTTTGATATATATATATACATATACATATACATATACATACATTTGTACCTATATTTCCACCCTGTGGTTATTGTAAAGTTAATTGCTTTTTCAACCATAAATCTTGAATTTTGAATCTTGAATCCTAGCAACTGTCACATCTGTGGTCAACTTATAGCGCAACGGTTATTTCTAAACCGAAATCCCGAAAATTGGATGTTTCGTATTGTCTTCCATTCATCTCCTATCATGATTTGTTCATTTCCTATCATGAACAGAAATTGTAACAAGCTAGAATTATTTCCTAAATTCCGTTTTGAACAACATCGATGCTTTCAACAGTTGTCGCTTGACAGTGAACCTAATTCATCCCTGACAACTCGCTTTGAAACCAGGTGTAAAACGTTAGCTATGCGGCTGTAAACTGCGGAGCAGAAAGTTCACAGACACCACAAATCGTGCCTATATGCCGGGTGAGGAAACTCATCGTGATCCCTTTGGGAAAGATCAATACTCTTCTTTCAGACTGAAGAGTGGTGTACAGCACTACGAAATAAGAAATCCTGCTGAGATTGAGAAGCCGAATAACGATCAACGTCGATTAAAGGATTCCATTACGCGCAACTACTTGTGAATTAATTAGTCAGATTCCACCATGAATATTTACTTTCCCACATGAAGCGGCGGCTATTCAGCAGGTTTTCAGGCGTAGAATCCGGTCATCGGTGGAAGCCAGGCTATTGTTTGTTTTGGACTAATTTTTCACTGCAAGACAATTAGAGATTAATCAGGAAAACCCAAAAACGTTATGGTAAAAATCCACGAGTTGAGACGGACACCATCACCGATTGCGCTGAAGTTGACAAACGCTTCTGAGTAGGAAATATTGCAGCCTACGGGAATCTATGGCAAGCATTTAAAATTAAATTATCATCAGTCGCGAGGCCAAAGTCATTTAAATTTTCATTTCAATAATTTTACATGAACTGGTCGGTGCGGTTCCATTTGTTTTGCTGTTATAGTTTATTAGCGAGGGATGTGAGCACCACATTACGTATGGTTCAATGGCATTCTAGTACCGACCATCACTGAAAAAAAGTCGTCGCGCAGAATTCGGTTATGTTATTGATTGCTGGTTTTTATCTTCAATCAATCTTATCTTCCACGCTACTTTTCTGGCCTGTCATTACCTTACGAACCATGTTGCTTATTTTGACCTTGATTTGCTGCGTATAATTTGTCGTAATCTCGATCACGTGCGACTCTCAGTCATTCGAACTATCATTTGATTTTGACTTGTGTAGGTAACTTGGTACGTCCTGGATATTATTTTTGATGTTGATCTGATTATATGTGAAAGTCAAGCGGTCAAGAGCTGTGCGGACCCATACTTGTATGCTCATGCGTTTTTGGATCTAGTTCATTTCTATCTCGTCCTATCTGGATTAATTACACCTTTTTGATTCCTCTTAACACAAGCATTTTAAATATACCATTTTCGGAGGCAAAACAAGCAATTTAAAAAAATCCATTTTTTACATTTTTAACCAAACTAGACATACGCGGGCAAGTTTCAGTGCAACACTGAATATTAGATTGACTATGCCACCATTCGAAAGTTCTCGTCTTCCCAATTCGCTTGACACATTGGAGTGGAAAATCTGATCCAATCTCAAGGAGTTACGACGAACTTCGTTATCCACCTTTCATGTGGCGAGATTATTCACTCACCCATTTCAAACAACTATTAATCGGCTTCGGACCCGACTTCTCTCCATACGAGCCGACGCGCGCATACCCATTTACCACAGCCCGATAGATAATATTTTCACCCCGGCGTCGTGACCTTACAAGCGAAGCCCAACGATGGCGGTCACGTGCGCCAAATTTATCGGAAGACGGCAAGTCACAAAGTCCGACACGCTAACTGTTTTATTTGTCACGATAAAGCTCATATGAAGTGTGACGTTACCATGACTGCAGATGCTGTTACAATTATCAATAAACTCGAAAAGCCAGGAGTACACTATATCTGTCATTTATGCAGAATTGAACCGAGAATCTGTACGAAGACGAACGCGAGTTCACAGAATGAGACGAATATGAGAATGTTGAATTTAAATGACAGCATACTGAGAATTGAATGTTTGTTAAATGACTTATTGATTGGCAAACTGAAGCCTAGACTTGAGCGTGAGGATCGTGTTGCATCTATGGTTCTATGGAGGCAGCAATGCAAAAAATGCAATGATCAACATAGAGACATTCGACCTAGGAATTCTGATCCCATGATCCGCGTGCTTTGGTAGGGTCTGAACCAAAAAACAGAACAATCCGCGAATAAAAAGCGAGCCGTAATGCATTTGGAGAAACGAAATAACATTTCCACAATATTTGAGTGTCATTTGTGCTGACGTTCCTGAGCCTGAATGGACCCTCTTCAAAGACCGTCAAAAACACGATGAAGAAAAATGGAAGGGACTGTGTGTAATTATGAAACTTGGAACTGTACTGCCGTTAGCATTGACTCGTTTAACTAGATGGTGTGATTCACCTCATCAGGATAAACCCAGACTGTTTAGGTTTAACATGGAACATGAGCGTGACCTGGAAAACATTCTACTAATTTTTTTACCTACTTCGGTCTAACAATTCACTGAACATTCATATTCATGCTGATATTCCATGGTGCGAACGGAGCAATGATAAGGCGACATAAGAAACACACCAAACCGCAATCTCATCATCCTCGGAGTTCCAGAGCTGGCAGGCAATCCTGAGGCTAACGAGTGAGCTGAACATGATGGAGTTTTGTGGCGGATACTATTCGTGCCGAACAGGCCGTTGTCGTTGATACTTTCAAACTGCCCTACTCAAGGAATAGCAAATGTAATAGGCCATGTCCACTAAAAATAAACTTCCTGATGAGTACTATGGTTCATACTGTAGGTTCCTACTGGAAATGCTAGAAACACAAAGTCCCAAATGGTGTAATCCTTATCGATTAAAGAAATACGGATATAAATGCAGCCCGCTCTGCATCCAATACTGTTCTGTGCCAAGAAATAAATGTTCAGTTGGGACACATACAGCAATCGAGCGCAAAGCCACCCCAAGTAACTCCCGAATGTGGACTGAAACCATATGGTGCAATCTATTTTTGTCAAAAAGCTAATTCAATTTGCTCCTCTCAGCCTGGTATGAACGAAATGCTACTGAACTCGTAAAAAAACAGAGAAGTGCCGACTCTTCCGGAGTTCGCATGACAATGACGGTTGTCTCAGATTATGTCCTCACACGACACCATCCATCTTTCCCTACCAAAACGTTTCACAGAGAAGTTTATAGTTAGGATAGGGTTGGAAAATTCATGAAATAAATTTATTTAGCTCAGTCCTAAAACAGCTATTATTGACGAAGAGTAAAATTGACTTCACTCTATAAAATTGGGAATCAAGCAGAGCAAGAGTTTGATGTCGATTAGGGACACACAATATTCATATTCCATTATTTTTTTCTTGACTTGAATAAACAAATACCGAAGAGTTGTTTACCAACAATTACAAGATTAACCATAAGATATCATGCGAAAATATCTCAAAAAATTTCCGTAGCACTATTATGAACTAATTATATTGAGCAACTCTACGCGTTACTCTCCTGAGAATGACGCATTGCATGTCTCTTCTAGAAAGAATTTAAAATGCAATACATATCGTTTAGGTTTTTTTAACACGAACTATTGGCTTTTTATGCTAAGCAGGTAATTCATGAGAACAAAAACCACAACATCGCTCTGCATGCAATGAAATTTGAGGGCAATCGGTTAGAGTAGTTTTTGGGTAACGTTTCACTTCTGACACAGAAGCTTCGTTAGACCAAGGGTGATAGTCAGGACAGGGAACATGATTAAGTAGTAGTCAACCCAACACCAATTATTTGACCTTACCGCTAAACAGCTTATAGTACACCTACAATGTGTCACGTCTCGTGGGAATGACCAGGATCAGTGGTCCATTTTCCTCACAGTGTGTATCCAAATCAATCTGATACAAGTGAACACGGTTGGTTGACACAGCTGCCCACATACGTAAAAGTACATAACTAACGGGGCTAAGGCTAGTTTTGAAGAAAAACAAAAATATAATTTACTAGTAGGTATAAAGTGAGCAAAAACTATTTACTTTCGCATCAGTGCCGAACGCCAGATTGTGGATATTTCTGCCCCATCCACCTTATTGACCGCCAGTCGACCTGCCTTGGCAATTTCGACCGCCTCCCCATGTAGGCGTTCGCTATACAGTTTAATACCGCGCCTAAATATTGCCACATTTTCTAGATCGACACTGTGGCCCGTATCTAAAACGTGCTCCGCCAAGGCGAAATCACGAATAAGGTATTGATATTCCTTCACATCCCGGGGCTGTCTCCGGACACGCTTTCGATGTTCTTCGTTTCTGGTGTGAATTTCCCTGGAAGTCTGCCCTATGTAAACACCCGAACTCTGTAGATGCTGCTCGTAACGCTAGATAAAGGTGTCTTATCCTTGAGGTGCATCAGAACCGAACGGATAGTTTTCCCTTTCTTATAAGTTACGCGTATGGCCGCCTGGTTCAAGATTCTACATATCGCTTCAGATGCGCATTTTACATAAGGTATACAAACTGTATCCCCCCAATTTTTCTCCGATTTTTCATCAATTGGCGTTTTACAAATTTTTTGGGATAACCGTGGTCCATGAGCCGTTGGCTCGCTTCACGGCGCGCCTGTTTTCGTTCTCTTTCATCGCTGCTCAGGTGTTCTATCTTATGGAAAATGAAACATTACCAAAAACAACTCTAACCGATTGCACTCAAATTTCCTTGCATTATGAATACACGATCGGTCCAAAACATATTCCAATCGATTCCTAACATCTCTCTGAATTTCTGTTCCAAACTTCATCACGAGTGAATATCTAACGTATCCCGAACAACTCTGTTTTATCTGTAGTAGTAGTTTTTACCCAGAGTATATAAGTAGACTTTATTCATAAATCTTTAATTTATAAGCTATGGACGATACCTCGTGAAAATGTGGCAAAGTAATAATGAGACTGCATCTATTTTACTGTGTTGGCGCTTGAAGGCCATACACGCAAAAGATTAAATGCCTCTAGAAAAAGTACAATGTCAGTAGTTCAAGATAGACGTAATTCCGACTTTCCAGCAGCATATAATAGTTCATTTATGATTAAATCAATTCTCAAGATGTAGATTTTGCTAGAATTTAGCAGCAAGTACAATTTTTCTGTCCATTCAATTATCTCCCTACATCAACTCCTAGAGTAGCAATAATTAGGATGAAATGATTATCCGATATTGAGAAATAAGGCAAAAATGAGAAGTTTGTTGACTCATTTTCAAAGTTGAGAGAATGATTTAGACGTGGTATCGAGCCTGGAGACACCTGACCAAGTGACATCGATTAGCTGAAGCGCGCTTTTTAATTTTTGCGTAAGGAATGCAAATTATCAGAAAACTTACAATTCAACGTTGAACAACATCCGAGTTTTCATGCATTTTTTAGCTTATTGACAAGATATATGTTTTCATTTAGTACTACATCACTAATTTGCGGACTTCACCCAAATTATTTCCGTGAGTGTGTTAGCATAACTGTCAATATCAAATAATACAGAACAGGTATGTGACCCCTGGTAGCTTCAGCCAGTCAAACATTTTTCTTCAGTTTGCAAAGCAAAGAATTTGTTTAAATTACCGAAAACTGGAAACAAAAGCACGTAGTTAATGCGATGATCAACAGTTCTCCCTGATGGTTATCTTTTCATTCAACACGTCAAAAATTTTCTTCTTTCACAACTTGTGGAAAAAAGGAACCAAACTATTAAATTTGATCAAATTCAAAAGTCAATTCTTGAATAACTTGTGATTCTAAAATAATTTCTGAATGTAAATTACCACAATGGCACTACTCTGTTCTTCACGTTTCGTTCTCTTCCGGATACGATGTGGTGTTCAGTAAAATAGTGAATGTAGATGAATGTACGATCGGCATTATTTACCGCTCGCCATCATCCGAAAGCTCTTTTAATGATAAACTCATCGAATCCTTGCAATACATCATAAGCTGTCAGACTACTCAATTGCTGATCATGGGCGATTTTAATATCCTGCATCTGTTTCCAAAAAGTAAGCACTCCCTGCATTCGTTTGAACATTAATTCAAGGAGGTTTTAGAAATTGCTTCACTACACAACCACGTTGACCAGCCAACTCGCAGAGGGGTCTTGACCAACCTACAACCCTTGACCTTGTCTTAACGCCTGAAGCAAATGCAGAAGAGGATATATAATACCATGAAACAACTGGAAAAGAGTGACCATGCGGTGCTTGACTTTGATTATGTATGTAGTGCGGAACGATCTAGCGAACAGACGAAATTCATAAGGAAAATACAATTTGAATCCTTAAATATCAGTTTTTAGAATGCACACACTCAGTAGTTTGATTTCATTGATTCCGGCTTATATTACAATACATTTCTAAATTATCTGAATTCGAAGATTGACGAAAATGCAACCACAACTACCAGTTTGTTGTCCGGAGTAGAACTAAGAAATGGCTACACAGAAAGAGGCTTTGTTAGCGCATAAGAATTTTGGTACGGAAGCAATTTAGAAGCGATTATATAGGATACCGAATCATGTCACGACACTTTTAAAAAAGATTGCATGCAGTTCCAATGGAAATTGCTTAAGAGAATGTAAAAGAATCCTAAGCTTCTCTACAAGATAGTAAATGAGCGATCAATAATCAAACCAGGCGTATTCTCTGTACAAACCACTAATGGATTGGCTCAATCTGTTCAAGAGACCGCCGATGCTTTAGCATCGTCTAACTCACCTGTCTTCAATCATAAGCATTGTATTCCATATCAAGTTTTACCAAATTCGCCTCTTTTGGAATTATTAATTGAAATGACCGTCAATGAATATATTGTTGGGCGGGAACTTTCTCTACTAAAAGAAGAGAAGTCCACTGGTGCAGACAAAATTACGCCCGCCATACTTCGCAGGTGTCTCGTTGCTTTGACTGCTCCTCTCACGTGCTTATTCAACCTCAGCCTACATGTAGTTAAAATACCACAGTATTGGAACGCAGGGATAACAACTCCTATTTATAGTGGTGGCAGCTGTTCAGATACAACAAACTTTAGACCGGTAACTATACTTCCGGTGATCTCTAAATTAATGGAACGCATTGTGACTGCGCGCATGAGAGAACTTTTTGAAAACCAAAATATTTTGACTGCAGCACAACACTGTTTTCGAAGAAATCGTTGCTGTTTATCTAACCTTCTTACGAGGTTTTGGGATTGGACCAAGGCTCTAGACGAAGGTGGGGCTATACGTGCTTGCTACATCGATAATTCTAAAGCTTTCTATAGAGTCCAACATGGCATTTCAATAAAATTTCAATAAAATGCTCCGGAATTTATTGCCGGACAGTGTACAATAAAGCCTGCCGTATCTTGAGTCTTCTTAAAAGTATATTCTGGAGTTTCACGCCCGAAACTTTATCCCGGTTAATTTATACGTAATTACGTCCTGTTATGAAATATTCCATCCAAGCCTGGTCACCATGGCTGGGGAAGGATATCGAACTACTTGACCGGATTTATCATCGTGCGACAAAGTTGGTCTCCCGGTACAGAAATTTGCCTTTCACAGAGCGAATGTTAAAACTGAACATACACGATTTTACCCAAAGGCGCATACCGAGTGACCTACTGTTGTCATTCACAATCTTGCATACTGTAAACCATCACATTGAACACTAGCTAAAGCTCAATGGGCTTACTCGAACACGAAAATATTTAAAGGCTTTCAGCATTCCGCATTATCGATTGGATATTCTTCGAATTTTTTTCACGGTAAGAATTTATTTCACTTAAAACATTTGGACTGAAGAAATCACACGCTTGAAATCTGTTGCAGTTTCCGCTTCTAAACTTAATTAGTATATGAAGAACTATGCGGTATGTGACTGTCCCTATTGATTTTCGTGAGATTTTATAATTTGACTCAATATACCTCGTCATCCAATGGTTATTGTTAAGCTTACTACTTTTTCTACGATAGAACATTCTGACTTCTGAGTTCTGAGCTGTTTCAACTGATGTTGTCGCACCACGAAATGATTGATATTCATTTCCCAATCTCTAACACTCTAAGATAGATGGTGTGTTTTGTTGCAACTTGTAATTTCACTATCTTTTTAATTGTATTTCCATTTCCACCGATGCTTGATTCAATCAACGATTATTCAATAATATACTTTTTCCGCGCGCGTTCTTCTTCTGTTTGGTTTCCGTGGTGCTGTATTATTGCGTGTTTGCGAATCATGACGGTTAACAGCAAAATTGACTTGTCGCCACATTTTTCAGCTTCGCCAATTACAATTGCTGATCAACGCGACGCACCGAAGTTTGGAACTAGAATAATTTTGTTTGTGGATATTTGCATTGGACATTGAATTTTCACTTATCGTGAGTTCGTTTTTTTGTCTGTTTTTACTATAACATTTTCCTGTTATATTTTTGCACTATCCACTACATAATTGTTGAGCCCGACGTGATTCGAACACGCAACCTTCTGTTTTCCTTGGTGCTGTATTATTGCGTGTTTGCAAATCACGAAGCAAGAGGTCATGCTTTCTGTCGTACAATCTCAGTTACCGTCTTACATCGCAAAAGATGTATTGGACGTTCTCGACCCCATGCCCTCCAGTTCGCCTTACGACACGCTGAAGTCTGCTGTTCTCAAACGTACTAAGGCTTCTGATGAAGCCAGGCTAAAGCAGCTGCCGGCTGGTGTAGAACTCGGCGATCGAACCCCTTCACAGCTGTTGCGTCGCATGCGTTCCCTCGTGGGCAACACAAAGTTAGACGATTCCGTCTTACAACAACTTTGGCTGAATTGCCTGCCATCCAGCACCACTGCCATCCTTGCTGTGTTGATCGACAAAGTCTGTCTTGACACATTGACAGTACTTCCAGATAAAATCCACGAGCGCTTTGACAGAACTAGCGTTTATCAAGTATCAGAAGGTGGTAGGCTCTCAAAATCGGAAGCCACCGTGGCCACGCTGACTAAGAAAATCGCATCCTTACAGTTCACTATCTTCAACATGGAGCGGTCCAAAACATCTAGATTTAGATCTCGGAATCGTTCTGGCAATAAAAGCCGTTCCCGTTCTCGCAATGCAAACTGGTTTTGCTATTATCATCGCCGCTTTGGAGACGCCGCGCGCAGCTGCCGTCCAGCTGCAAACATCCAAATGCACACACAGCCACCAAGTCGGGAAACCAGGTTGCCAGTCAGTAATGGCGATGGCTGCTCCTGGCAAACCTACTAGTCGCCACTTTTACGTCTACGATGCATCTACTAAGCTCAACTTTCTCGTAGACACCGGCGCCGAGGTTAGCGTTATACCTCGCAGTTACGAAAAACGCGACCTCCGTCCATCAAGCATTATATTACAGGCGGCAAACGGTTCGAAAAACTTGACCTACGGTGAGAAACTTCTAAAACACGATCTCGAACTCAGACGTGAATTCCAATTCGTCTTTCTGTAGCCGATATGCAAAAGCCCATAATCAGTATCGACTTCCTGACGAAGTACGGTCTAATAGTCGATTTTCAGAACCGACGACTACACGATAACACCACGTCACTCAACGTGTCCCAGAAAATTTGTTCCATCACCTCACCTGGTCTGCGCATATTCGTCCCGAATAATGCCACTAACAGCGATGACTT
>JACCGJ010000246.1:2589-19881 GCA_013407085.1 Atriophallophorus winterbourni | reverse complement strand
GGAAGACCGCAACTGTCCCAGCCTTTTTGGGGAACATACCCCTCACTCATTTGCAACTGCGATGTCCGAAATACTGGTAACCCATCCATTCTACAATCATGTTCACGAAGCTACTCGGCTTCGGGGTAAAAACGCATCATCACTCAGGTATCTCATCATCACTAACGTAGACTCAATGATTAAAATCTCTCCTCTAACCCTCCCCTGGGCCACAGCGACCACGTTGTTTTGACACTCACATTTGTCTCTTTGATGGACTACTTCAACGAACCTCGCCCTAAAAGCCGCTGGATTACCGATCTTATCCTGTTCCACCAACTCATCGCAGCCAACTCATGGGATTACTCAAAGCTGGACCAGATCGATATTGCATGGACCACGTTTTTAACACAGTGGCACGCGCTGCTACTTCTTGCATGCCAAGAAAAGCCCCTCCGTCGAAAGAACCCCGAATCATTTTTTTGCAGCCGCACACGGAAAGCCATCGCACGGCGAAACATGAAACGGCGGTGTTACTGGACAAGACCAACTCGAACTGATTGAAAAATGTATAGGTCATTGCGAAATTATCGCACGTATCTCAGCCGCCAAGACAAATGTCAATATGAAATGCATATCTCTAATTTTTTAGTCAACACCTAAAGTGTGTTCCATTTTGTGAATTAGAAACGCCTAGTTAAACTTGGAATTCCATCTTTAATCAGCCCAAAACTGTTTCACATCGACCGCCCGGACGCTGCAAACCTGTTATCTCTAAACTAAGCCTCAACTTTTAACCCTATCTATCCTACGAACTTCTATTTTTCTGCTCCCTCACAAGACGCACAAGAAATGCTTGGAATAAGGTTTACTCCTGATGCGGTCTTGAAGAAAATCTCATGTCTGCGGCAATGCTTATGGCCGGGACACAACCACATCCACCCTAAGATTCTGAAATTAGCCGCATTGCACATATCTCATCTACTTGCCACATATTTTCAACGTTGTATGGACTCCACTACCGTCGTCCGAACTTGAAAAGAAAGCTTTTTCACTCCTATCTTTAAAGTCGGTATCTGGTCAGAAACCGCATATTATTTCCTCTTATTTCTAAAGTCATGGAGAGCATAGTCTCTGACCAATTTGTCTCCTGTCTTGAAACTAATCGAATTTCAATTACACAACTGCACGGCTTTCGCTCCAAGCGTTAATACACTATCAACTTGCATCTTCTGCGAAATGACTGGACGAAATCCGTCGATGGAGGCACTGATGTTGATGCATTATTTTTAGATTTTTACAGAGCATTCAACCGCGTCGACCATGACATCCTTTTTCTTAAACTTTCTACCTGTAGTGTTGAGTCATCCTTAGTGTACAGGATGAAGTACTTTCTCCGTGACCGTTCCCTCTGTATTTGCGTGCGCGCTGGATATTTATCCCGCTTCCCAGTCATATGCGGTGTGTTACAATGCTTTGTTCTAGGTCTCCGACTTTTCATCATTTTCATCAATGACATCGGGCAGAACATTGAACCGCTGTTCTTCCTAATTACGACGATTTTAAAATCTGGCGCTCACTCAAATTCTCTAGGGATTCACGTGCCATGCAAGATTGCTTAGATGGTTTATACTGCTGATCTGTAAGAAATCATCTTCAGTTTAGCGCCTCCAAGTGTAGCGTTCTCCCCATCCGACACTCAGATCCTGTCGATTACCGTTTGGGTACAACAGTAATTCAGTATCACATAGTGATTCGTGGTCAAGCACTCAAGGCGCTTATGGATCACCAAAGTAATGTGTTGCTCACATCCCCTGAAATTACACTCCACTACCGGTTTCTGGTCGGTTGCCGTCATCAGGCGGAGACAGTAAGATTAGGTTCAGTGAGCCTTATAAGGAAAGTTTATGCATTTATATATATATTCGCTGTTACCTACGGTCTTCGCCGCGGTCACATGTTACATACCTACCGGATCCTGACCGACTCCTTCCTATTTTCTTCCCTATCCGAGCACACGAGTTCAAACTGTTACATCAACAGCGCAGGCTTTAATGTTTACATAGGGCTTTCTGGGTGAGAGTTTGTAATCAGTGGAACGCTATACCGGGCACGCGTTTCAAAGACTCTTATTTCGGTTCCTTCAAAGGTCTCCACGAAATCTCACACGGTCAAGACACGTACCCTATGAAAACTTTTTTCAAATTTGTTTTCACGACCTCACCGGATTGTTAAACTCACTCGCGCGTGTCAACGGTAAGTTTGCTTTCTGTGCCATTTGCATTTTCTTCAAAACCCCACTCACTCTCTGCCGGTTTTATTGCTCTTGCTATTATCGGAAGTCCGTACGCACGCGGTTTCGATTGCCAAAATCCTGGTAAAAATTAGTCATCAAGCCGTTGTGAAAGAAAGCGGATTCTAGTTTACTCGTCAACTATCGGCCTGTCACACTAACATCAGTTGTCAGGAAGACTAAGGAATGACTAGTGGTAAATAAGCTAAAGAGTTGTATACGAAAATTAGAACCTTAAATGCGGAACAGCATGCATTCATTACAGCGCGTGACCACTGGTGCAATCTTATCGATTTAACAATATATATATATATATATATATATATATATATATAGCGGTTTTTAACGGTTTTAGACAGTCTAAGCTTATCCTGTAAGTAGAACTCACCCATGATTCACCTCGTGAATGAACCTTCCTGATCTAGGTCCAGTAGATAAAGTAAGTACTTTTTAAACAAAACATCTGGCAGAATTTTAGGCGCGGTAATGTTGAACCATGTTGTAATATCGTTTTGTGAGTGCTCAGTGACTCACGCGCTTCAACCCTAAATAAGTGTGCTTGGTCTGCCAAATATCAATCTTTACATCGATTGCATGTCTCAGTAATATTCACTTTATGCGTTTCCGTGAATAAGCAGGCGATATTTGTATCCCTTGGCACTTGAAAGCTTTTAGCTGTGTTTCGGCTTGTCACATTGAACGTTCTCTCCTCCTTCAGCATTTAGATAAACATCTTTTGAATTTTTATTTTTTTATTTTGAATAAGTGTTTGTTGTGCGTAGGCGTATCGAATCAGAAAAATGAACCCAAGAAAACTGCAACACGGCTATGACTGTATTTAGGATCGGAGTATATCAGTTTGCTCAGGATTATATGGATCACTAAGTGAAAGATAATGACGCTGAGATTCCGGTTTTTTGTCATATGCAGCTCTATAGAAGTAATACAGCATGATTTCCCGTTAAGACTCACACCAACATTTCAAAAAATGAGATGCGATCATATCTTATCACCTCATTTATCACATTTTACATCACTCGCGCGTTTACCTAAAATTGAACGTTGATTCAAATCTTTTGAGACTATCAGTTATGCTTCAGTAAAATTAGTATTCTTTGTTTTCGCTAATCGTTATCCTTGATCTTCCTTTTCGTTTTTTATCCTTTTTATGCTTTTCATTTCACTTCAGCTATTGCATGAGTAATTTTGATGCACAGTACAAATGAGCGTGGAAGAAAATAACAATGGTAAGTTAACCTCAATGGGTCTTCTATTGTCTCATGTTTCGGTAGCATCGGATGACGAGTATGAAGTTCCTACTTGGCGCTCCCCTTATAATTCGGTGAGTTCTGGTTGCTGCCCCGAAATAGTTTTTTGTGTAATCTTTTCGGCCATGTTCGGATTTGTATTTGCCACAAACATCTGTTGAAATGCTAAAATATAATGGCTTCAGTAAATTGTGTACTGCTTGTATGCAGATATCACAGTGGCTAAATAGACATGCGTTTTGGATATATTTTTGAGCACCGTTTTGTCAGCATTAACACGAGTTGCAGGGGAATCTTGTTCTGATGCATGACAATAAAAGTGAAACGGAAGTTGGTGTGCTATTGTCGTATTACTTTTCAACAAAACGTGTTTTCATGCTTGTTTCATTACAGATGTTGACACCTCGTTTCCCTTTGCGTATGCTTACTAGCTTACAGAGTTCTTAGGTTTTCATTTGCAATTTAGTTATTTGGGATTTATTATTGCCGTTGTTTTATCCCAGTTAAGTAGTCAGTACTTGCTGCGGATCTAATACTGTTACTTAAGATGATAATCACAGAGACTAAAATTGATTGCGCTTTCGTTGGTTTTTTCTTATTTTCTCGCTACATCAAGTTTTTCATGTTAGGAAAGGAGCCGTCATCGAGGTATCGTGAAAAATGAAGGTTTTAACTTTTAGGCAACATCCTTCTACTATTTTAATAGGTTCGAGTGCATTTTTATGCGGTGCAACCCGTATTATCGATATCTTCAATACGTTGATCGTGCGATAAACGTCTGAACAAGCATTTTCTCATCAATAGTATTTATTCACATCTTTTAATGGTAAATACATTGAAGTATGTTGCATGTACTCTCTAATTTTTCAGAAAGATCCGGGGATGTTTTTCCGTGACAAGAGACGGCGCATCGATTTTGTTCTTGTCTACAGCATTTATGACACATTGCCGTCAAACGTTCGTAAACGAGAAGAATTTCTTCGAGGGTTGGCCAGTGAAATGATCGAAATTGAAGTAAGCATGAATTTTCGCTCATCAGGTCCGTGGTTGTCGTATAGTCGGTGCTTATTTGTCCAGGTTTTTTTAAATTAGTACAAACAGTGCATGTGGTGCATAATATAATATATATATATATATAAATATATATCTATATATATATATATATTCGAGGGTTTCATTCGAGAAATTCATCAAGTTGCAAATGCCAATGATAAGAACGCCCGACAAATTGACTTGACTTCTATATATTTAGCAAGCTCTGGTTGTCATCAGCAGATTTGTGCTTTCATGTGTTATCACAAGCTTTCTCCTACACTCCACTTTGCTATCCGACCACGCTATTGAATTGCATACAAGTCCGCCACTGATCACGGTTTTGACAAATATTCCAAAAATTAACAAAGCCCTCGGATCTCAAGTCTTTTGTTCGAGCGACGTACTATGCCGCTCCTATTAACGTTTAATGATCAAGGCTTAAACTTTTAAATGTTTTATTGCAACCAATAAAACGGAGACGTGTTAAGCAAATCCTTGAACAACCTCACTTTTCTGATGCTGGTTGAAAAAAGCGACATCATGCATATATTCTAATTTGTTCCAATTATGTCATAAAATTATTATACCCATGTGTGTTAACCGCAATATCGCTAGCTTGTTTAGTTTGAAAAATACGGATTTCGAATGCGCATGCGAACGAAATCGTTCAAAGAAAACACATCTTTTCACTGTGATTCCAACCAGCCAGTTCCGTACCCTACTTTCAGGTAGAAGATTGTTCTGGAAATCTTCTGGGTTACACAGCTGCTTGCGAATTACCAGAGGTTAAAGAGCCAGCAGTTGAACCGGCACATGCAACTCCGATGCAGTCGGCTCACCACGGGCTTCCTCCACGACGATCCTCCGACGAGGTGGCTCGGAAAGAGTCGAGAAAACAACGTCCCTCATCGTTGGATCGATACCGGGTGCAAGCTGAGCAACAACAAGGTGTGACCCTCGGTTCGACAGATTTGGTGTTTGTCAAGTTGTACGTCCCGTGGCATGTGATGGGATTGTACGCAGAAAAGTTCAATTTTCGGAAGCAATTGAACGTTGTAAGTATCTTTCTGCGCAGTGAAATCGCTTATTCTTGCTTAACACGTTTTATTTCTGATCCAAACATCGTTGCACACATTGAAGAGAATATTTGTTGCTCATGATGTGGATAAATGCTCATTTACATGCATTTCCATCACAGATACACACCCCACGACCTGTTTCGCACTGTTGGCACTCATCAGGTAGGGACAGTAAAATCAACAGAATGGAGACCAATTTGCGACTTTATGCCACTTTTGGTGAAGGTTGCCACCACTAGCCGTTATTTTTCATTCTACCACCTGATGACGGAAACAGCCAAAAACCGGTAATGGTGTGTAATTGCGGGGGATGTGATCAACACATCACCTTGGTCATCCATAAGCGCCTTTTGTGCTTGACCACGAATCACTGTGATTCTGTGTTTGAACATCGTGGTACGAACCGTATGCAACAGTGTCATTCAAGTATACACTTGTTTACCATTTATCCACTGTTTCAAGGCTCACTGAACCTAATCTTACTGTTTCCACCTGATGATGGCAAACAGCCAGAAACCGGCAGTGGAGTGTAAGTGCGGGCGATGTGAGCAACACATTACTTTGGTTTCCCTAAACGTGTATTGAATAGCGTATCCATAATCCTCAATTAGGCCTTTTATTGTTTTCATGTCCTATAGAACGAAAGTTGATTTTGCTATTTTATTTCCGTTTTATCGATATTTTCTTGTTTGAGAAAGTGAAACCACTTTTCTTTTTTCTACTAAACTCAATACTATTCTTGCTGCCAACTTCCAAACATACTCTGCGGCTAGCTACCTACATTCGAACACACGCCGATTATTTTTAATCTGTCTGCGAGGTTCTATCATATGGAAATGTTCTAGTTTGTTGAAAAGCTTTTTCATATTCATTGATCCATCTTTGTGCCCAGGCGACATATGGTCCACCAAAAGTAAGTTTGGCTTGAACGATATTTTACCCTCCCCCCACTTTGCTGGTGCCTTATCTTTGGTGTGTGCTTCTACCGTGGTTGTGGCTACATATCCCCTACCTTGAGTATTTCCGCTATACCCTATATACGGTGAGCTAATTAAGAGTTTTTTGACAGCCTCTTGCCCCTCTTTTGAGATTTCTACAATAAGAAAGGGGGTCAAACAAAAATCTAATTAATTCATCAGCCTTCACCTCCACTGCTGTTCAGTTAAATGAAGTGACGTAACTCGCATCTAGCCAACAGTCAGCGTTTTGAAGGGATTTCTGAACTATGAATTTGCGTTAAGGCATTCTGAATAGTGGTCGACAGTGCCACTTGTCGATCAGAGTGTTGCGCTTCTGTTTATTTCTATGACTACTACGGCTACCGATTGCTTTCGTGGTTTCGCAGTGCTATGTAGCCACACTTTTCAACGGTGGACTGCAAGTATTGGACGAGAACGTTGTTGGTGAGACGGGCGTAAGCGTCACTACGACACGGTAAATTGAAGTATACATGCTATCGTATCACTATGATTTCTGCTGCCTTAGCTAGTGATTTATTCGTCTCTGTGCCCATGGGAAGTGCCACCGCTAAGCGTGGTTTCGTTTGGAGACAGCAAGCAAGCATAAATTGGAATTTCTGCTAGCAGCCCGAGACTTACTGGAGCCACTCATCGGCTCGATCAATGGATATCTAACTGCGTCGTACCAAAGAACTTCTAATAAATCATCTGTAATATTCTAGACTTTCAGGGCTTTTGGACAGTGTCATAATGGTACCAGATTCTCTATGGACCTTGGTAATATCTTAAGTTTTGATTACACGACAATGTGGTTTTATCCACTCGGGTCTTTATTGTCGTGCATGCATATGTGTACAGTCAAGACTAATGTCATTTTTAAAGCATACATCATACATGCTGGCCATTTACCACATTGTCAGTAAAACAATAGACCACGGTATCAACAGGCACGATACATTGGCACGATGATCGCCAGCGACATGTGGTGTTTGTTCCTTCATTTACTAATATAATCATGGAGTCTGATTTCGACGTGAAATGACCCCAACCTGTTGGATATGGAAATCGCTTGTTGTTGTCTCTCTCGGTCGATGTCGACGATGGATATACATCACAAGCACATGATGGTTTCATTCTCCACGGCGTTTCATATGACTAAACATTTCGATTCGGAGTTTACAACCTCTCCCACAGCGCTCACGACAATGAGCAGTTCTCAGCGGCAGTTGCACACTGACCCCGTGATCTATGATCATCAGCCGAGGCCAGTATCTTCTTTTCACTAGCTTGCATATGACGCTTCACATAGTGCCTCCAAATGTGAGCGATCAAGGGATTGTTCTTCGCAAGTCGTATGGTCAATGTCAAGAGCTTTCATATCTCTTTTGTAACTGTTTCGGTACGCCAAGTGCTTCATGCTTCCGAAATTCAAGTCTCCGTAATGTAGATCATTTCAAATATGACCATTTTCCACGCTTGGCAATACCCGAAATGTATAGCCGATACACGAAGAGCGAGATATTGCAGCTAGTTATCTAATCTAGCCATCGTGATCGTACGCTATGTTGTGTCTTGCAACTCGTCGATATGCTTTTCGCACAATTTCACATTAGCTCGCTGAATTGTATGTTCGATCGCTGCACTTATGCGATGCCGGTTTATCATTTTGCTGTTTCCAACTAGCATTGTACTCCACGTGCGTATAACATTTCGACACCTGACTACATTTGTTTGATCCCTGACCTGTCTGAATTTCTATTGTCGGCTATTTTTATTCATTCTAAGACAGTTAAACGACTTTCACGATGTCGCGCTAGTTCATCTTGCGCGCTGATACTATATCAAACGCATTCCTGATCATTCATCAGCATAAAGCTCAAGTCTAGAGCCACACATTATTACCACTCTACAACCAATATGCTCATTCCTACATTGCCCTTCAGAGTACGCGACTTTCGACTTTGTTTTCAAATACAGACGTCCATTTGAGAAACTCATCACGTGTAAGTCGCAACTATAGGCTGCTCCACATATTGTTTCCAGATCGGACAAATCCATTTTAGTTTGGTGATTCTTGGATGTCATTGTCATGGCTTTCTAGGCCTGGCCACTCTGACATTATCTCAGTTCATGCCATGTCTGTGATCACGTGAACTTTTATGTTATTACCTTGAATTCGAACCTCGAGTATCTTTTACTCGCCAGTCAACACTATTTTTTACGAATATGTTGATGAAGGCTGTCAATAAGAGTACTCGGGAGATATTTCTATTCCCGGTTGCTCGACATGGCATACCTCTCAGAGTACATTCATTATTGATTAGAAGACTGGCGGGATGTGCATCGTGTGTCATGTCACACATCATCAACCTTGTACACCAGTCTGCAATCTAAATTGCTTCATTCAACTTAGACTCTGATCAAACGGGGAAACAATCGACGGAATTAATTGTCACTAAATCTTTTGCTTCTGTCTTCGCTAATAAATCCCTCTTTGACGATACTTCTGGTGATCATCGGTTTGCCCCATCCAGCCAAGCTTCGGAAGGTAACTCATTTCAATTACGTTGGTCTAATTTAGACCAGTCTGGAATACCCTGATTGGTTACACCAGGTCAAGGTCACAAAAGTACTCGAGTCATCCAGGTTTACCGTGCGTCCCACTCTTGACCCACGTCGATAGCTGTGAGGACCGGATTGAGGCGTAAATTTGCTTTCATTCTCAATGTTCACCTTCAGGTTCGAGCAGCATCATTGCATGTGTTTTCTTATAACTCGAAACTTTGCTTAAGTTAATCGTTTTTACCAATCGCCAAGTCACTTTTGCGCCCCTACTGTAAAACTGTCAGATGCCAGGTCCGGAACCATGGATGGCATGCGTGTAATCACAAGTCTGATCTAGACTTAGTGCCGCACAGTCATAGACTGTACGTAGGCTGAGTTAGCGTGAGATTGCCTAGGCCTAGATAGATATGAGACAGGAAAATAGGCATAGAAATGGTTGTGAGATTCTAGCGTGTTTCCGGAAAGGAAGAGAGAATCAATATTAGTAATCCGAAACCTTGTGAAATGTGGTTCGTCACTACACGGGCTTATCAGACCTTCACGCAACGTTCGCGCGAGTGAGTGTTATGTTGTTTCAAACAAAACGGCACGTGGCATCATGACGGAAAACGTTTACTAATATAAACTTACGCTTGGAATTATTAGGAAATTATTTCGAAGGGAAATAATTCCTACAAGTTGTTCTACTAAACTTAATTGCATTTACTTAATCGTCTTCCTTGTTGTCCGAGGAGTCGCTTGACAGTGGGCAAACACTTCTTCAAGACGTTTCGAGTTCATTTTCCTGTTGGTGCATATTCGGGTTTTATCCTTTTGCTCAAACGGTATTCTAACCACAGATTCATACGTGTTACTGTTACTCTTTGATTTCCGTCTGAAATTATCGATCCCATTTGCTGGCACTTGATTGCTGATCGGCTTTCAGATTAACTCAGGCTCCAATCGATTTTATCGATTAGGTTAATAAACTCATCAGAAATGTCTCCACAATCAAGTAGCATCCACGCAATGCATTACCAAACGATACGGATAGGTCGATTCGGGTTAGTACGAAATCCAGCGAAAAATCTTTCGTTTTTTCTAATCCCTTGATAGCAATCCTTTATCAAGCAGCTTGGAAAGTGCACGTGAATCTGATCGAGGTTGTTTTACCCAGAAAGTGCTGCAACCAGATTGTTTTCTTATTTCCTAAATACCGCACATGATCACATTTCAGGAGAAAATTAGCGCCACCCCCTCATCTCGGTCGCGTTGTCAGTGCACTTGCTCGGTGGCGAATGACGCATCTCTGCAACCACTGCAGACCACGTTGACATGGCCTTTTAATCGTCGACGGGAATTTTTGTAAGTTGTTCATTAAACCCACATTAACTAGCGTTTAACTGCACCATCTCGCAATCCAGCTGGGTTGTGTGGGAGTGTGAGCTGTTTGTTATTTGAGAAGCTTTCATTTCCACCATTCTTTAACCCAGGCACATCGTTATTTAACATGTGCGTATTTACGTTGGCTCAGCTCTTCTTCCGTGGATATTGAGCCCGCTTATAATGGACGGTTGTTAATATTGAACCGCAGCTACATTGTTAGTGACACTGATGTTGCCTAGGTCTGGGCAACCGAAAGTATCCAAATTCACGTGGAATCGATGGCTTACAGGCAATGTGGGGACTTCGTGCTGCGGGATATTTAGTTCAATGACATTTCACTTGACTGCAGTCTTGCAATGCGCATAGAAACTTACGCGTAGATACACACACGAATGCACCTACATACATCCATACTTACATACATTGTGTGGAGAAATTAATTTGTTGTTGTTGGCCTCCTTCAGTCGATGTTGACCATGGATGTACATCGCAATCGCATGATTTTTCCATGCTCCACAGCTTTTCGAATGACTAAACAGTCCGATTAGGAAGGAACAATCTCTCCCGCAGTAATAGGCAGTACACGGTCGATCGGCGTCCGTTGCACGCCGGCGGCGTGATCTGCGTTCCACAGCCAAGAGCTGTATCTGCTCTTCCTCATCTTGCAGACGACGCTTTACGCAATGTCTGCAAAGTCAGGGGCAAGTTCTTCCCAATTTAATTACTGAAAGTTCGTGTACACCAATAGAGCCATTTTCTTTTTCTTCATGCACACCGGCATATATACATATAAACATACATACAGACGTGCGTCGTACCGAGATTTTGCGTTGGCAATTGAGACTATATTCTGCTCAATGCATCAGGTAATACAAATTCCCCCTTGCGATAGGGAGTGCGCGTCTGGCTGTTGTGCACTTTCGTTTCCGATGAGTGAGTATACCTTGGTGGAATCAGATAGCGGTTGTCATCCGTTCACTTTTCTCATCTTACATTTATATTCATGTTCCAGTTTTCATTGCCCCGTCGGCAATGCGATGAGTTATGGTCTTACGCTAGTATCCGGTGCCTATGACGACTCAAGTGTACTCGACAGTATTAGCTCAGTTGTGTCGAGTTTTCTCGACAAGTAATGATCTACATGCGGTGTTTGTTTGCAAGCATCCTCGCTTGCCTTGACGAAAATCAAAGCATACTATTAAAACCACTGACAGATTTTCACTTCATTAATTCATTATGCTGCTGTGAATGCGTTTAAATTTTCATCCCGTGTCAAGTTATAATCAATCGACACATCATCTCTGCGAACATTTTCGAGAGACAAGGTCAACGGAGACATGATACGTGTCCTCAGGACACTCAGTCGCTGCTAGAACAGCTCCATGAACTGAACGCCGGCTTCGTTAAAACGTTTTACACACACACACAGCTCGCATCCAGGTCGAATCGCGCTGGACGTGTTTCTCTCATATTCCTTCGCACACCCTGGTTTCTCATCATTCAATCGACCGGGATAAAATCCCATTTAAGATTCTTCCGCTAGTGTGAAAGACGATGTGTTCACCATTAACGTTCCATGCTGCATCCTCCTAATGACGATTAGCTCGTGGCGACGGTTTACTGACACTTAATCGTCGACGCTTAATCCCTAGACACTTAACCACCAGACATTTGATCCCCAGACATTTAACCTTCAAGTCACTTCATCCCCAGTCACTTAATCTTCAGTCAGTCAGTTTGATAACTTCTGAAGAATCCGCATATCTCAGCATACTTCTTCTTCCGTTTGATATGAACCCCAGCACTTGCTTGAAGAACTGCGGCCGTATGCTGTCGGCAATCCTTTCACAAACCGTTAAGAAATGTCCACATGGTGGGATGTTGGCAAGAAAAGAGTGACTGTAATGCATCATTCAACGGCACAATCATGAGGTGTAAATCATCGTCTGCCTCATTATCTGCTTTCATCCTTAGTTCACTTATTTTTTGTTTCATGGTATGAAATCTCGAGCAATTCAGCGATACTCAACTACAGAAAAATTGACGTTCTTAAAATCAGAAGTTATCAAAATGGGGATTAATTGACTGCGGATGAACTTGGGGATTAAGTGTCAGCGATTAAGTGTCTGACGATTGAATGGACGGACACCCGTGGTGATACCCTTCGCTACCAACAATGCCATGCCACTTGTTGACAAATTAAATTGATCCAAACCAAACCAGTATGACTTTGTCTCGTTCTTGATCAAAAGCAAAGTTTTAGCGCATGATTGTCGGTGTCTATCTATATATATTTTACTTTTCCATGATGTGCGATGCGAAGTTGTGCGCACACAAATGTGTCCTAACATGTGTTTGTGTGGTATTCTTGGTCCGCACAGTTATCAACTGGCTACCGTCTCACTGTCACGGCACGTTTTGCATTTTCTGTATGACAGAATTGTATTTAATGCTAGCAGTATAGTAGTGAGGGTAAGCTCTGATGCTTAAGTATCGTAGAACCATGACGCATGATTAACTGAAAATTCGTTTTAACGAATAAAGTTCTTTTCTTCTTCTTCTTCTTATATTTAAATTAATGATTGGGCTCGAAATTGAAAAGTTGTGAAAAAGATACACCGGGATAAAGTGGCTACATCTGGATTGCAACATGCAGCGCACCAAAGCCTCCTTGCGGTTTTTACTGCTGTGCATCATTCTAAACTTTCCTGATTACTCCCTTTAATAACCTACATGTTTAATGAAACACAACCGGAAGATATCACGACCTATACAACACCAAACACTATTCTGAATCACATTCACGAAAGTGAATATCCACTACGAAGTAGGGACATTTGAATCGTATCTAGCGAGATTGATCCCGTGGTTGCAAGCAGTTTGAAGCAGTTTCGAGTCAGTCAGAGTCCAGCTACAAAGGTTACAAAGGTTCATCTCGACAAGACAGTGCAACCGTTACAGAGCTTGACGTGACCTCTGTCTTGCATGGTTCCCGAATTCTGCACCGCACAACATCAACTAACTTATAATCAACCCGCAACGTTCAATCATCATCATCATAAACATTTCCAATGCATTACACCTTTTTTCGGATTATTCACGCCAGGTACGATATTCCGGAGGACAGGGACGATTTTTTCTCCCCCGTTGAACGTGCTCTAGTAGCCGACTACATCCTTCGTCGCGCCCGTTTCGTCCCACGTGGGCAATCGCCATTGGAAGCTGCATCTTATCAAGAAGGCACTCAAAATCCTATTGTTGGCATAACCAAATTGTTGTCCGAGGGAGTATTTCTTGCCGCATATCCTTTGCACGAGGTAAGTCGATGCGTCGTCATAGATTCTTTTCTGTTTTCCATTGCACGGGGGTTGGGGAGCGAGCGTTTGCCTGGACAAAGTAAATTGAATTCTGAAGGAGGGGTCAATTTTCCAGAACCTCACTCCTGTTCTAAGATACACTAACTTAACGAAGGCGCTGCAGTTGGCCAATTTCATCGTGACTTCCCGCGCGCACAATTTCACTGTGTGTGTATTGTGAACGTTTTTACGCATTAGCTTGCCACTTGGTTTTACTAAAAAACTCGTTTTTGTTGTTGTCGATACCGATCGTGGGTGTACATCATAAGCGCATGTAGGCTAGTGCTCAAAAGCGTTTCACATCGCTAAACAGTCCGATTCGGGTGCGAACATCCTCTCCCATAGAACTCAAAGCGATAGCCAGTTCTCGGCTGATCGGCGGCAGTTGCGTGATGTACGAGCAGCAGTCGAGTCCAGTATCTCCTTTTCACTAGCTTGCAGATGACGAAGTACAGCGTACCTTCAAAGTGAGCAGTCAAGAGCAAGTACTTCGCAACTCGTCGGGTAATGTCAAGGGCTTTCAAATCTGTAAGGTATTTGTATATTCGAGACCGATCAGGAGTCAATAATCATGAAAAGAAAATTTGCAATGAATCGGTTATACCAAGTGTTTTTGGTAACGTTTCGCTTTCGAACACAGAAGCTTCGTCAGACAAAGATTGTCAGTACGAACAGTGTTGAGGTTTAAATGGCATTCTCTTGACCAATCCCGAGTTCTCTTAGATAGACAGGCGAGATCAAGACAATTGATCACACACCCTGTACGCTGTGTTAATCTCTAAATTGTTTATTTTGTATGCAGGTGCGAACAGCGTCCGCTGACCCACTGCTTACGTAATCCATGTGGTGTTATGCACGTTAATCCTCATCCGCTGCAGAACGGAACGCCAGATTGTTGAGATATCCGCCCCAGCCTTTGTTATTTCAATTGCCTCAGTGTGAAGTCTTTCCCGGCACCCTTCGTCTGACGAAGCTTTTGTGTTCAGAGGCGAAACGCTACCAAAAAATTTGCTATAACCAATTCATTGCAGGCTTTCATATCTCTATTGAAAACATCTTTATACCACAAGAGCGATATGCCCAAAGGGCGACTTTCTAATCTGAACTCTCAGCACAACTTTCTTTCGAATACAAGCGATGTGCTATTGCATACTAATGTAAGGAATTCCATGTTTCTGGTAAACCGTGAGTGCGCTGCACGTCTGGTCACATTTTCGTTCGCTACAAAAGCGCCTATTACCTGTTGATTTCCGACACCCGATATGTTGTGCTCCGGTTCACATTGTGTCGTATTTTGTTTCCATACAATCGATTTTGTCTTTCAGCCCGGAGCAGCTCTGCAAGCTTATAGACAAAAGCTTTTTGAGCAGACCACCAGCGCATCGGCTACCACTGATGCCGGGGTATGTTGTGTTTCACGTGCGCGCCTGCGTGCATGCGTGCAAATCTCGCATGCGTCCATTTATATCACCACCGATGTTTGTCACTCGTTTTCACTGCAACCCACCTCACCGCTAATTCGTGTGCATGTCTGTGGCAAACTTGGCTTTGCTTATTTTTTCTCTCGTACTGCATATAGCGCTATTGAAATGGTGTTGCGTAGCATTGGACAGGAATGTTGTGTGAATTCACTCGCTTAATTTCGTGACCGCCTGATGCGTGTGCCAACACTATTTTAAACCATACGCAATTGATTGGTGTTGTTTCCGTAAATTAAGTCGACGTAGAACCAGGGTTGATCTGCAAACGATATTCTTGGCGTACTCCTATTGGAGCGGGTGGTCAGCTCAGGGTAACAAAACCACGAAACAGTCAACGGAGCGAACTTGAACAAATTGCGCTTGTAAACCAATGTTGGGTAAGGTTTGCACGATCAACCTGTTCAATCACATGGGCCCATACAAATGGGGTTAAACTCATGATGATGAAAAATGATCATTCGCATGCATTTTCATCCCACGCGCATACCCCACGACCCTATCTGATCCGTGTGGACAGTACGAAAGCGGTCGTGAGGTGAGTGTGATGGAAACGCATGCAAATGAGCATTGTTGAGCAAACTTAAATTTCAGGTTGACTGCGTGGTATAAATCATTGCAGCGCTGCGGCTTTTTGTAGCAATCCTCACAAAACGACACAATCTTCTCGATTGAGTCTTTTTAGCCTGTCACCAGCAGCATAGTAGGATAAACGCTGTACCCCTCCCTCAAGAATATTTTTCAATCAACGAGATCAACATGAATAGTGTCATTGGACCATGCGCCACAATTGGAAAATTTGCTGGCTTACAAATCAATACATACCAGTTTCGATGAGCCTACAAACGACTGGCTTAAAATTTCGAGATTCCAAAAGCATTATTGATGCGAGGCGTACTTGACATATCCGATATAGGTACATAGACCGAACTCGAGCACAGCAACTGTTCAAGCTTCGACTGCGTAGAGCTCTTTAGATTCACGTTTCTGTATATTGCCTGATTGCAGCGGCATTCTTTAGCGTACCAGCGATGGCGTGCCAAGACTTGGATTCCAACCATGATTAAGTTCTACAACAAAGGCATGCTCCATACTTTGCCATTTCTGTCGTCATGCGTTCTCAACGAATATCACGTTGCGTGGCAACTGAGATATCGAACCTTGAGATTTTGCCGCTCAAAGCCCACTGTTGTATTCAGTGTTTTTGTGATTTTGTTATACCAGCTGATCAGAGCCAGATTCTTTTTCACCCTATAACACAATGTGCTTACATTCCTGCTAACCATCACCTGTGTTATTACTGATTGCACTCACGATTTTGGTATATTTTGTGTGTGTGTGTTTGACGTGTCTTGCACCGTAGCACCCCACCAATTTCGACAGCCTGATTCTCTCTCCATTTTAACTTCCGTCATTAGCCCTTGAAGAGTGAAATGGCTCAAGTGGAATTTAACAATCGAACAATGTTGCGTCGTTACTGGGCGTGCTTCCGAAGTTTCTGTAGACCGCAACCGTTGGACTATGTGCGGTAGGTGGTCATTCGTTTTTTGTTTTTTGTTGTTCTGTTAGCATAGAAATTAATTTCCTCGTATAACCCAGAGTGAAAGTTTCGGGCTCCATCGAATGTGTTGCCATTGTTCTGGCTTTGTAATTCATTGGAAACGTGTTTCCCCTCCTTAAATTGCGCTCTTCGTTTCGTCTTATGAGGGTAGCTGAGTTGGTGTGTATCAAAATTTGGTTTCCCGACCATGGATAATGTGTGAATTTTCCCATAGCGAAATCATTCTTGGTACGTGGTCAATTTGTAGGAACTACAACCTTACCGCTAGTGAGATTACGCTTTGAAGTGCACTCCTGTCTAATGAACTGGCCGCCATCGGCAAGAATAATCCCGAGTTTATCACAAGTGACACGT
>JACCGJ010000245.1:56714-86684 GCA_013407085.1 Atriophallophorus winterbourni | reverse complement strand
GCCAGGGACCGGACGGCATCTACTCAATTATGCTTGAAAATCTTGCCTCAGTGCTTGCCGAACCGTTTTGCCAGCTCTTTAATTCATGCCTGCAACTAGGAGTTGTTCTCAGTAAGTGGAGGGAAGCCATAGTCGTGCCAATACACAAAGGCGGTTGCAGGTCAACTGTTGGTAACTATAGACTGGTCAGCCTGACCAGCACCGTCTCGAAAGTAATGTAAAAACTGCTGCGTGATAAAATCTGTCAGCATCCTGTTGGCATTCTCTGTTGAGTGTAACTCAGCATGGATTTCTTAAGGGTAGATCCTATCTGACTGACCTCCTTAGCTTTCTCAATACTGCCACTAAAATGATGCATGAAGGGAAGCCTGTCGAAGCCCTCTACCTAGACTTCAGTAAGGCTTTCGATTCCGTAAATCACCGCCTTCTAGAGAGTAAGCTAGCAGCCAAAGGCATACGGGGTAGTCTACTTGCTTGGATAAAGGCCTTCCTCACAGGTAGGACATTCCGAGTAAGAGTAGGATGTACGCTGTCGAATCAAACCGACGTGATCAGTGGTGTACCCCAAGGTTCGGTACTTGGCCCTCTTCTATTCCTGATTTTCATCGATGACTTGTCCTCTGAATTGAAGTGCCCATGCTTCATTTTCGCGGATGATGTGAAATTCATCGGATCAACGAATGAAGATACCTTGATGCACGACCTTGAGCGGGTCATAAACTGGTCATACCAGTGGGATCTCCCACTGAACCTAAATAATAGCCAACTCTTGTCAACACTCGTTGATAAGATTTCGGTCCAGGTGGCGGGGAATTCCCTCAGTGTTAACGCCACACATTGTGTTGAGGATTTGGGTGTACTGGTTAGGGCTGACTTCAAATGAGAGGACCAATGTGCCGCTGCGGCTCAGCGTGCACGCAAGGTACTTTTTCGGCTGAAATCAGTGCTATCGAGCAGAAGACCCGATGTATTCCTGCCACTGTACAAGGCATTTGTTCGGCCGCATCTTGAATACTGTGTTCAGGCGTGGTGTCCTCACTACAAAAAGGACATCCTTCGACTTGAAAGTGTACAGCGCCTCGCAACTCGCATGATTGAAGGACAGCGAGGGAAACCGTACGCTGTGCGCCTAATGTCTCTCGATCTTTTCTCCCTTAGGCACCGTCGTTTAAGAGGTGACTTAATATAAACCTTTAGGATCTTGAAGGGTTTGCGTGGCGTGCAAATGAACGACTTCTTTACCTCAAGTCCCGAGCTGGGCACCCGGGGCCACTCACTTGAAATTGCTAAAAAACGATGTCGGCTAGACTCCAGGAAACACTTTTTCAGCCTCAGGGTTATTAACTTCTGGAACATTCTTCCAGAAGAACTTATATCCTGCAGTACCGTGTCTAGTTTTAAGCAGGGGTTGGACCGCAACTGGGGTAAGTTATTTCCTGAATACTCTCCTTAGTTGCTTTACAAGCTTAGGTTTTTCATCTTCTAGGGTTATCCCGTGAATAAAGTGAGGGCTAGAGTTCTCTGTGTTTTTTTTAATTTTTATTATACACAATGCTACTTCAGCTAACATCTCACCGTGCTGGTGAAGAAAAACTGCTTTTTCTTTTTCCAGCATCGGCTATAACGCGGTGCTCCCTAAGTTCAACCCGGATAATCTCTTGGCTCCGCGATCGCCGAAGATTTCAAGCAGACAGAAAGAATATACGTTTTGGCAGTGGTGGGTGCTTCTCTGCAGCTTTCCACCGAAAGAAATTCTGGACGCTCGATTGGCTTGTTAGCCACATACTGTCCTGTGCAAACTGAACTGAACTGGAAAAAAATTAAAATTCTTTCATTTATGAAATAGTTTGAATTGCTTCTAATGCTATAATCAAAGAATTCTTTCATACTCCAACTCTGCCTACAACAACTCAAACTATGTTTATACAACCAGTAAACTTCTCTCATCACACAAACTAAATAATTCAAGTATAAGCTAAAGTGATATAAGTAATGTGTGTAGGCAAGCAGCAGTAATTCTTTAGCCGGACGTTGTAAGCATACCTTCAGCAATTTACAAAATGGGTGTCAAAGACTTCCAAATTCTTTTGCTGAACCGATTTAAAGCAACTATCAACTCAGGTACCTTTCCAGTAGAGTAAAAATATTCAGTTATTTTACTCAGATAAAAATCTGGTTCGAAACGCTTAGTCACAAATTACAGATCAGTACATCATACAGCTTTTTTTATCAAGATTACTAAAAGAAATTGCAAAGAAAGATAATTGTAAAGCTAACATCAAAGCTAACAAATTAAAATGACACAAAACATAAGACTTACAAATCACTAGAAATTTATACATTTAAGCGGTTTATTTATTTCATCATAACAATTTACGATAATTTTATTACAGTTTCAGAAGAAACTTTATTGTTCTCAGTCATTAAAGAATTTTCCTTATCTAGTGTAAATTCGGTTTTCATTCGTGGACTAACAAATATTTGAGTATCCCGGATAATGATTTGATACTGGAAGATACACTTTGGTGTTCACTTGAATTAGCAACAGGTGAAAACTGTGTTGTTGGTGTGATTTACCGACCACCGTCAGCAGACGAAGCATACAATGCTAGTTTAATTGAGAAAACTCAGCTGGTTGTTTCCAGATATCAAAACAACGTCCTGATCATGGGTGACTTTAATCTCCCGAATTTACTAAAAAGCGAGATTCCACCGGTGAACTCTCTTGATCATCTATTCTACAAAATGTTCAACGAAATTCCTTTATTCAACCACATCTCAAGCAGCACTCGCTTCAGAGGCACAAACACACCGTCCATTCTCGATCTTGTTTTGACTAGCGAGGAAAATGTCATCGAGGATATCCGTTATGAAGCACCTCTTGGAAAGAGTGATCATGTAGTCATTGTTTTCGACTATATATCTGAAGCGATAAGAGCAAGTGATGCTCAGAAGTTGATAAGAAAAATCGATACGGTTGCATTATCAATGTCTCTTCAAGAAGTCACCGACTGGGCACCGATTAGCACTGATGTCCAACAATGCTGGTCATCGATACTTCAGAAAATCAACCGAAAAATAGAACTCCACTCAAAATATGTTTCAAAACAACTGAAAAAAGGATTCAAATTCGTGATCCGGAGTCGAACACGGAAATGGATAAAGGTGAGAAACTGTGCGTGGAGAAGCCACATACTGCATTCAACACCTGAATCTTGGGAATCTTACCGTTTGTTGAGAAACAAAGTTACTAAACTTGTCCAGGAGGATAAAGAAAAGTATCAAATGAATCTGATGGATAAAATTGAACGAAATCCGAAGCTCCTCTTCCAGATCGTGAACAGAAAGGCCAGGGTAAAGCCAGGTGTTTCTGCTTTACTTACAACAACTGGAACTACATCCACAGCTCTCGAAGCCGCTAACGAACTCGCTCAATTTTACTCTAGAGTGTTCTACCCTAACGAGCGCGTATCCTACGATTTACCTGCATTCAGGTCGCAGAATACAATACACGAAATCGTTGTGAAACCCGAGAGTGTCCTGGTAAAGCTACGCGGGTTAAATACAAAAAAATCCCCGGGTGCTGATGAAATAACACCATTCATCCTAAAGCAATGCGCCCATGCTCTATTCTCACCACTCTCTGACCTTTTCAACCTGTCCTTGAGTTGTAGCACGGTTGCTAATGACTGGAAATGTGGACTAATCACTCCGATATACAAAGGAGGGAACCGATCTGATGCGTCTAACTACAGACCAGTCACGTTGTTGCCAGTGGTCTCTAAAGTTCTCGAACGACTTGTGGCCGACGAACTTATCAAACACTTGGAACAAAATAAGCTTCTTTCCATCGCACAGCACGGATTCAGGACAAGACACTCCTGTCTCACCAATCTTCTCATAACTCTTGATAATTGGACTCGAGCCGTGGACGATGGATGCCCTATCCATGCGTGTTACTTGGACATGTCTAAAGCTTTTGATCGTGTTAACCACAGCATACTGCTACAAAAATTGGAGCAGCTCGGGGTATGCGGCAGATTATTGGCCTGGATAAAGGACTACTTGACTGGTAGAGTTATAAGGGTTAGAGTTGATGGGGCACTATCAAGCCCAATAGAAGTTACAAGTGGCGTACCTCAAGGCTCAGTCTTGGGGCCAATACTCTTCCTCGTGTACGCGAATGATATACCTGAAATCGTACGCAGAAAAATCATTTTATTTGCGGATGACATCAAAGTCTGGACTAGCATACGCACCATAGAAGATTGCGAAATTCTGCAAAAAGATCTCGAAGCACTTCATAATTGGTCCTTGCGGAACTGCTTACCATTCAACATCCAAAAATGTAAAATGTTGAACGTCGTAAATCATTCGAATTCTCATACTCTCTGGGATCTCAGCAACTTCCATGGGTTACTGAAGAGAAAGACCTGGGCGTGTGGATTAGCAGTAACCTGAAGTCTTCACGGCACTGTTCTGTTGTATACAAAAGTCCTGCCAAATCTTAGCATTGCTCAGAAGGATCTTCGGTCGTTTCTCAAAGCAGATACTCCCACGTATAATTAACACCTATATCAGACCAACAATGGAGTATGCTGTTCAAGCATGGTCCCCATGGTTACAAAAGGACATGACCTTGCTGCAACGGGTATACCACCGCGCTACAAAACTGGTGACCGGGCTATACAACAGGCCATACGAGGAGCGGATTGCAACACTAAACCTCTTTGACTTTTCGTACCGTCGTCTCAGGGGTGACTTGATCCTGCTTTTCAATATTCTGCATACAGTGGATCACCCACTCAAACACCTGTTTTATCGGCAAGAAGCATGTGGTAGCAGATCGCATGGTTACAAGTTAATTATTCCACACTCCAGATCAAATTGTCGAAGGTTTTTCTTTGCTGTCAGAGTCTGTTTTCTATGGAACTCACTGCCACCACATATCATTTGCGCAACAAGCCTGAACATGTTCAAGGCTGAACTTGGCAAGTATATGTTGACTAAACCCAACCTTGCACCTGAATACACGTGTTGACTTTCCTTGTGTATAAAACATTTGTGTTGTTTTTATGAATTCCCTATATTTTTAATCTGTGGTTACTGTAAAGTATTTACTTTTTGGACCATTAAAACTTTGAATTACTTTGAATTACTTTGAATTACTTTGAATTCGTCCATTTTTACAGTCCTATTTGCTTTAGCTCTACACATTTTGATACCCTGATCATGTATTGAATAACATACTCAAACAAAAATTATGAAAAATGTTATGTAATGAATTGTATTGTATTGAATTGAATGAAACGACATCCAGTATACCAATTACGCGGTATATAATGATGTATATAAGTTTAATAATGCGAATATTAATAACAGTGTTATTGATTGTTATACGAACAATCACCACATCCACCGCAGTTCCCAATCGTCCTCGGATTTGTGTAATCTTAAGTAGATTTTTGTTCATCAGTCTTCCCGATCGTCTGACATGTTGACATGCTTCAATATTCTCGGAAGAATCTAGATGTGTTGTGTTATGATTACTAACGTAACCAGCATTAGATCGCAACTGACCTGAATCCTGGTAGACGATTTGATCTGCATGGCGCTTGTGCAAATTTCTGTCTTCCAGATCGAGTATTTTTACCATAGTTATTTCAATTTTGTTTAATGCAATACCGGTACATGGTCGGTAATCATTCCCACGATAGTATGATACTTCAGCCGATCCAAGTTCCAGCAGATTTGATCTCAAGGATCGAGATTTTAATAACATGGATGGTGTATTTCCAGTTGTTGAATGTTTACTATTACGATATTTAAGCAAGAAATTGTCAATAAAACGATCAAGTTAATTAAATGTTGTTGGAGAACAAAAGGAAACAGCACGTTTTAGCGTACCTACAAAGTTTTCGTCTAATATATTCGACTTTGGATGTCTGAGTGCAGTAAACAAATGTCGGGAACCAAGTGAATATAGCCACTGAGTAACACGTGACGCAGATAAATGGCCTCCATTATCACTAACAACAGCTATGGGCACACCTTCACGGCTGAAAAACTTTCGTAATGCAAGCATAGGTAAACAAGAATTAAGTTTAGCAGTGAGAAATACTTCTGGCCATTTTGAATACGAATCGATGATCACAAGATAATAGTATTTCCTTAGAAATGGTCCACAGTAATCTCACAAGCTAATTACCATGGAGTCCGTATTGATGGCTGACGGAATAAGTTGTGTTGACAGAAATGGCATGAAGAAGCAGTTCTACGGATGTCAGTATCGATCTCAGGCCACCAGCATTATTGACTCGCCAAAGATTTCATTTTTTCAATGCACACGTGTCTCGAATGCAAATAATCAAGTATTTGTTTGCGAAGTGAAGGAGGAATAACAATATGATTATTTACACAACAGAAATTTAGGTGTTAGGCATAATTCATCACGACGCTGATAGTGAGCTGGATATTTTTTCTTGGATGTGGATCAAAAACCTCGTTTAACTGCAGCCATTATCGGATCAAAATATTTCTTTGTATCAAATCTGAAATCTAAACGAGATACACACAGCGGTTGATCCAACAAGCAATCTGTACTGCCAGTCTTTTCATTATTATTCTTACCGACACAATTTGATATGCGTGACTCAGCTACTGTGTCGTATTAATTGACTAGACCAAGAAATTGACCGGGATCTCGGAGTGACCTTATGAAATAATAGTCGCGTATTGCTGATCACTTTCGTTTTAATTTTCTAATACCGGATGAGTCTTTGTGACGACTTGATATGTCATGATGATGATCATCCACCAGAGACATTTGAACACGAACTTCGAGCAGTCTTGGATAACACCTCTCTATAACCACGTTGATGGATTTACTCATATGAGGGGAGCTGACAGGCCATCTACCTTGGACTTGATACTTACACCTGATCTTACCGCTGTAGAAACTATCATCTATTAACCGCCGATCGGACGAAGCGATCACGTTAACCTAGAATTCGACTACGTTTGTAGTGCTAGGCGCAAATTTGACGGAATGAAATGCTTCCGAAAGGTAAACTACCGTACCCTTTGTGCAGAGCTTCAAAGCATTAGTCTCATACAGTTGGATTACTCCGATCCAGACAGTCATTGGCGCTCTCTCCTACAACACCTGAAATTTATATTGGAGAAACATTCAAACCTCGTCCCGAAGAAAAATTCTCGACGTAACAAATTTAAGCTACGTAGCAGGACCAAAACGTGGATGCAGCAAAGGGCAATAGCATGGGAGTTTCATAAGACTACAAATACAGCTGATTCTTGGATGCAATTTACACGACTGCGAAATAAAGTTATCAGCTTGATTCGAGACGATAAACAAGCTTTTAATCGCAATTGATTTCACAGATGCATCGGAATCCAAAGCTTTTATATCGACTTGTAAACGACAGAACAAATATCAAACCAGGTGTCTTTGCCCTAAGAACTTCATCCGGCTTCACTGAATCCGTTGAACAAACCGCTGATTTGTTAGCAGACATTTATGCTGGAGTATTTGCACCGAAATCCACAGAGCACGAACAGGAACCAAGCATTCGTTATGATCGTCCCACTCTGAGTGAAATATTAATTACTCCGATGGTGGTTGCGCAGCACTTAAGAAAGTTAAACGCAAAGAAATCTCCGGGACCAGACGAAATTTTCACCGAAGCTCCTCAAAAGCTGTCATGCGCAGCTCTCGAACCTTTATCTCGTCTGCTTTACGAATTGCTTCAAGTTGGAATGGTACCAATTGATTGGAAGCTGGGACTAATTACACCAATTTACAAAAGTGGATGCCGTTCTGAAGTAAAAAATTACAGGCCTGTGACATTGCTGTCTTCGGTTTCAAAGGTTTTTGAGCGCATAATCACTGCAGAAGTAGTGCGCCACCTGGAATCGAACGGACTCTTGACAATTGCCCAGCACGGATTTCGCAGAAACCGCTCTTGTCTAACTAATTTGCTGACATGTTTGGACGACTGGACTAGTGTAGTGGACGCCGGAGGCAGTATTCATGCATGCTACTTAGACATTTCTAAAGCTTTTGACAGAGTTGATCACAACTTACTGCTGAAAAAGCTAAAGAAACACGGTATTGCTGGAGGACTGTATGACTTGCTGCGAGACTATCTCAGCAAAAGACATATACGGGTTCGAGTTGACGGTATACTATCGAAGGAAATCGACGTCACTAGCGGTGTTCCACAGGGATCCGTGCTTGGACCGATACTGTTTCTGATTTATATGAATGACCTGCCAACACCACGCGGCAGTAAGATGGTTCTGTTCGCAGATGACATAAAAATATGGGAAAAAATCAGCACTGCCGAGGATTGCAGTGTGCTTCAAAGTGACTTGGATGCTGTGCAAATGTGGTTATCTGAAAATAACCTACCGCTAAACATGCAGAAGTCTCAAATCATGCACATTGGTCGTGTACTAAGCTTTTCTCATTCATACAAGCTTGGCAACAATATCCTGGAGTACACCAAAGAAGAAAAAGACCTGGGTGTCTGGATTTGCGGTAGCCTGAAAAATGGTCTACAATGCGAAGCCGTTTACAAACGCGCGTCTCGGATGCTCGGTGTGTTAAGGCGGATATTCGGACGTTTTTCCCAGAGCTGTTTTTCTCTGATGATGAACACGTACATACACCCGCTTATTGATTACGCTTCACAAGCCTGGACCCCATGGCTTCAAAAAGACATTTCACTATTGGATCGCATATATCACAGAGCCTCAAAGTTGGTCATTGGGCTCGAAAACCTACCATTCGCTGACCGACTAAGTAAACTGAAGCTGACGACACTTGCACAAAGGAGACTGCGAGCCGACCTCCTCCTCACATTCAAAATCCTTAACAGTGTTTCCCACCCTTTGGATATACTATTTCACCGACGAACATCCAGCAACAACCGCGGTCACAACTGCAAGTTGGAAATACCCCACTCCAATCAGAACTGCCGCAGGTATTTTTATTCTGTGCGTATTTGTTTCGCTTGGAATTCCCTGCCAGCCAATTTGGTAAGCTCAAACTCTTTTTCTATATTTAAATTGAAACTGGACGATTTCCTGAGAGCCAATCCAAATTATGTCCCGAACTATTTATAATCTATCGTTACCAGAATTATTTTGATTTTAAAAATTTTCTACACACATAAAAACATATACACTTGTACCTATAGTTCAACTGCATGGTTATTGTAAAGTAATTACTTTTTCAACCATAAATCTTGAATCTTGAATCTTGAAATCATTGGACGCCAATTTTCGTTTTCTTGATTACACAAACGCATTCGGCTCTATCGATCGTGCTGAACTGACGGACCTACTCAAAACCCGAACCACACGATAAAAATAATTAAATGGATATGAGGATACTTTTTCGATAGATCACAATACGTTGAATTCAATCGGATACGCTTTGCTTCACTCTCGACTGACAAAAGCTACTTCAAGGGGAGACTTTGCCTCGATCCGCTTTTCTAGCATACATAGCCGCACTTCCACAGCTGCCCTCAACTTTCACTTTGAAATACGCAGATGAGGTAGTAGTTGGATGCGTGGTAAACAAAAACGACTCCTCAAATCCGCTCTTTGGTGCATTAGATGAAATTACTACATGGTCAGAAGAGAGATACCTAGCTCTAAATCATGAAAATCTACTGAAATTGTGTTCACTAATCTGCATGGCGAACCTCGCCAAGCAATTAACACTGATCTAACTCTATCTACGATTGAGCACACAGACCTTACTAGAAGCGACAACCGACAACCTTACTTGGGCCCATCATCTAAATACCCTACTTACTAACGTTTGCAGGTTTTCTTTTTATTCATTTTGTCTTCGTTCTGTCGGTGTTGAATCTAAAACATTTCTTATTTCAGTCTTTTTTATATAAACACATATTCTTTACTGCTCACCTGCTATTTTCTCTGCTCAAAGTTAGCTTCAGGATCGTATCGCGCGCAAGCTTTATTCCTTATTAGGATATTCTTGAAAAAATCCTAACACAACATTTTTCCACTTGCGATCGGCTCAGAAACATCATCTTGAATGTTATTTCCAATTTGCTGCACGAGGATCTCCTTAAGAGTCTAACTTTTTCAAAAGAATGGATCAAAACACATCATACTGCTTTCTATATCGGTACACGTGCATATTCTCTGGTGATATTTTTGGCTTTTTGTGTAATTTGTATAAAATTTGTTGTGGTTTTTGTAAAAACCAGCTTGAAATGTAGAAAATTTTCGAAAAAATTTGTTACTCTCTCGCTTTTGAATTTCGTGACATAAAATACAGTTTCTCTAAGGAATTCCACTCACTGGGGACACCTCAGAATATCAAATCATTAGTTAAAAATGGTCGAGAAAAATATCTTAACGACAACTCGAGAAGAAAGTTGTTTTCATTAAAGATAAACTATTACATTTCTAACAATAAGTAACAATTATATTGAATATTCTACAATTCAAAAGCTTCACGTATTGTCGTCTAAAATTTCCGGTTGATCATCAAAGCTGGATAGAACATTTAATTTTTTTCGCAAATCCGGTATTCTGAATCTTTTGATGACTGATCACTTACTGATTCTTTGTAAGCATCAAGTGAATGTTGTTGACTTTTTATATTTTAACGAACGTAAAATTCCGCAACACAATTAACCCTGAAAATTTATCGTGATTGCACACGTTGTGATTTGTTTTCACAAAGATTTTGGTAATTATTGATCATGTTTAGCATGACTAGGATATCCAAAATAAAAAAATAATTATGTTATTCATTTAATCATTTAATACCATCTTAAAAATTTGCCCAAATATGGTATTGCAAGTGCATTTTTGTGTAGCATCTCATGACATATTAAGTCGTCACAAAGACTCATCCGGTATTAGAAAATTAAAACGAAAGTAATCAGCAATACGCGACTATTATTTCATGAGGTCACTCCGAGATCCCGGTCAATTTCTTGGTCTAGTCAATTAATACGACACAGTAGCTGAGTCACGCATATCAAATTGTGTCGGTAAGAATAATAATAATGATAGCTACAACATTATATATTAAAGAATAAAATAGAAGGTTCAAAATAACTCACCGAAGGCTAATGTGATTTGAGTAAAAAGATTGTGATAGAAAGGTCAGTTACTGGTTCTCAACGATGTCGAAGATTCTGAGGTCAAACAATAATCCACAAATTGGGTTGATTGAATCCGTTGAGATAAAGTTCCGAATGAACAGCAGTTTGGGTAACGATTAAAGTTGTTGGCACGATAAAACGGCGGTCAATCCAGATAGTTACGAATGAGTTCTCACTCAATCATCTCAGTCACGGCGAGAGAAAACGATCGCGTACATATTATTCAAGGTCACATGGTTTGACAATTTCATATATCAAATATAAATACACTAAATACAACAACACTCTATACCAAATTGCTCAAAGTTACCTCGACCTCTTACAGATTTATTCGCCACAAAAACTGGAATAGTTCCAAGAATTCAAAAGCAAACGAAGCGTTTGTGACACCCAGACTTTCCCTCAATAAGGCAACTACAACAAATTACTTGTCGTATCAGGTAGATATCGCATATCATTAGTTACCGAAGTGTAGACGAGGCGATGGTCGCAGTAATTCAACGAGCAATTAAGAAAATTACATAACCTTTAGCATTCTTTCCATGTCGACCCCAACCGATTCAACCAACAAATAGTGAACTTGAACGAGAATTGCTTACGGTCTACTATTCCACCCGTCATTTCCGGCACTTATTGCATAGTTGTGAGTCTACGGTTCACTGCGATCACAAACCGTTGATACCCGCTCAGGTGGCTACACTATATCTGTATTCATCGTGCAAACTTCGCCTTTTTGATTGTATTTCTCAATTCTCGAGTGACATTAGATACATTTTTTGGTTCGTTAAACAGAGATGCATATGTTGTGCGTTGTGTGCTCACTGAGCAAACATTGTAGCAGTCGGACGTTTCGTCATCAACCTAGATGACGTCGTCAGCTGAGTTTCTTGCGAAGTGTTCGTAATCGTCGTGTTTTCTGATTTTATACGCTGACCATTCTGTTTCTATCCTCGTCATTGTTTGTCCTCGAGGTCACACGGCTTAATGTTCGGTTTCTCAAATGCACATACATGTCGTCCAATTGAACGGGTTGATTCAATGACCGCGTTGTGGAATGCCATGTTTCGAGGAATTCCCGTATGTGGAGCGTGCCTCGAAGCGTGGCATTCCACAACGCGGTCATTGAATCAACCCGTTCAATTGGACGACATGTATGTGCATATGAGAAACCGAACATTAAGCCGTGTGACCTCGAGGACAAACAATGACGAGGATAGAAACAGAATGGTTAGTGTATAAAAATCAGAAAACACGTCGATTACGAACACTTCGCAAGAAGGTCAGCTGACGATGTCATCTAGCTTGATGACGAAACGTCTAACTGCTACAATGCCAGCTTAGCGAACACACAACGCACAGCAGAGATGCATCTGTTTCCGAATACTCATCCGTACTAAACCCATGGAAATATTCACAAAATTGATCACGACGGTCCATAATGGATGCATATGTTTTATTTCGAATTTAGTTAAGTGCTATGACCTGACTATAATCCACTTGAAACACTTAGCATACTCGCTGTAAAATTATCCTGTACTAAGACAAAACCATACAACACATTCGGGTACAATCAGCCATATTTCGATATCTAACTCTGAGTATTATCTCGTTTGGGTTATGTCTAACGGTAAGGCTCGGCCAATTGTCCCTTCAGATATGAGGTGTACAGTATTCAAGTACATACTTTGTTTAGTATATACAAGAGTGAAAGTTACTTGAGTAGCTGAGTAGCTGTTATTTTATTCTGTCCAGGATGCATAAATGCTATACAGTTTCCAAGTTGCCTCCGATGTCAGCAGAGCAACCTCCACGGTCACACCTTTAGTTAACATGGATTATTTCTACCTGTTACTGATCGCATCAGCAAGTTCACGTGGATCTGTTCGTTCCATTAGCGGTTTTCAGCGGTTGCGCATGAATATCGATGTGTGTCAATTCATACACTCGTTTGCCATTTGCCATAACCACCGCTGATATAAGTGCCTGAAATGTTTCGAAAGATTTCGATTAGAATTAAATCAGCAAATTTGGTGTACCGAACATTATTACCACTGATAGAGGTTCAAAATTTTCAGTAAACGTTATTTCGGGAACTGAATTGAACACTCGGCACTGACCACATCCTATCATCCCTCTTCGAATATCCTAATCGAAGGATTCCACCGCCAACTCAACTCAGTGAGGTGAATACAGAGCGTTGGTCTGGGTCATCTCAATTGGGGATTATAATTATTCATATGACTCTGAAAGAAGACCTTGTTTGTTCAGCTCCTGAGCTAGTTTACGGTAATACACAAAACCTACCTAACGGTTTATGATATTTGTATGTATATTCATAGATTCATATTCATAGATTATATGCAGGTAAAAAGCTATGCTTTACATGACCAACAAAAATGTACATCGGTTCGGATGGTAAAAATATCAAAATATTGTTAGATTATTGTCAAACGTGAAAAACATACTTGTCCATGTGGATATCTAGTGATTTCTTGAAAACTTCAACGGTTCCAGATTGTACCACATGAGTAGGTAAACTGTTCCACATGTATATGTATATATGATATATATATATATGATATGATATATATATATATATATATATATATATATATATATATATATACCATCTTAGAGGTGTTCCAGAGACTACGTGTCGTGTCCATGCAGACCTCCAAAGGTGGGAGCAAAAGTCGTTGCAGAAATCTCGAAAAGAATGAAATCCAAGAATTATTGTAATTCTAGGTGTTCCGGAAGATGCTGCTGATGTACTATCTCAAGGAAAGTCTGAGCACGATCACAAACAGTGGAAATATTTAGCCGAAACAATTGGTCTTAAAAATGCCAACTATAAAGGGCAAGGTCCTAGCCTTCTAAAGCTAACCTTCTTCACAACTGAAATGACCGATACTATCACATGTGAATGGAAAGCTAATATAAAAAACCTACCCCAAAACGTCAAGTTGAGCTTCTCCAGGGTAATAACCGGAAGCAAGCAAACGGATAGTACCAACCCACAAACGCCTAGTGACGAGGTTCAACCTCATCAGTTTCCGCCGCATCCGAGGGGATCTGATTTTGGTTTTTCTGATTCTCAAGAATGCCAAACACCCGTGCTTCAGACTGCTTTCGATGGCCCCTAGTTCCGAAACCCGGGGACATGTCTTAAAGCTTGCCCATCTACCAAGTAGGTTAAACTGCCGAAAGTTCTTTTTCTCAGTCCGCACTCCTTCTGCATGGAATGATCTACCGTCTTTTATTGTAACCTCTCCTTCCCTTGCTATTTTTAAAGAACTCCTTGACTCTTAGCTATATGTTTCTCAGAAAATTTGAATTTAACTTCGCACATTTCTTTTTGTTCCCGATGCTGCATCCATTTTCTCTTTTCCAAACCTACATACGAATTGACGTCAATCCATCCTTCCCTGTATTGACTACCCTGTGCTTCCTCTGACCCCGTCATTTACGGAACTTTGGTAACCGAAACCCAATTTCATGGACTCCACCCGACCCCCTGTGCTGACTATCCAGTGGTTCTATTTTAAGCTCATAGCTTTTTGTACCAAAATATACTATTGACTATTGACTATTGATATTGCATTTCAACGTGGTGCGCTTGATCTCTATCGATGAAGTGACAGAATTCTGTGATCTTATTCATGACATGCATTTGTAAGTCCAATTCGAGTAACTGCACGTTTCATTGATTGAAATATTTTTTATTTGTGATCAAAAGGTTTGAGACATTTTTTCTCCAAAAGTTCGCCTAGATAAACCGTCTCAAGTTATCAACAAATGAGATATCTATGCGGTTTTTCTAGTATCACGGCTGTTACTTTAGAATCTTCAGCATTTTCTTCGAAGTTGCATAAATGAGCGTTTAGCAAACAGACTCATCAACCGACCGGCATGGTGACTCTTCATGTGAAACACCACATTGTCACTGAAAGCTCACCCGTGTTTTTGCCACCTAGGTGATCTAACTGTTCTAAACTTTCGAAAGCGGAAGCTGCGTTTGAAAATATTCTAGAGCTTGAAATCGTTTGTTCTCCCTCCAGCCACTGGTCATCAACACTCTATATGGAACCTAAAAACATCGAATGACTGGAAACAATGAGGAAGCTGTCGCACCCATAAAAGCCGAACATTGCTAGATAGATATGCAATGCAGCGCATTCACTATTTCTTTCTGAAGCATTCTGCCTCCACTATCCTGGCCAAGTCTGATCATGCTTGTGCTTACTAACGCTTCCCAGTATGTGTGCTCGATATACCTGAAACAGCAATCAGTTTTTACGAATTATCTCCGATACCATGTTTCGTCACAAATGCTGCGCAGAATTCTTAGCGTTTCATCGATAAATTCTGCTAGGCTTGATTGCCCACAACACCTCAGGGAAGCATACCACACACATTCGTTCACTTTTTTAAGCGTTTCATAAATTCTATTTTCAGGCTTAACACAAGTAAAGGCATTTCTATGGCATACTTGATTCTTTCGGCAGTTTTCTAAGTAGATCTAGGAAAGATGTGCGACGTTCCGTGTGCAGCAAAAGTAAGTCAATTGCATCATCATAACTATATTATGAACGTTTACAGTGTGCCTAAATTCTTGAAGCGCTAACTAACTTACAGGATACTAATTCTGAGTCACTCTAGAATAAGCCAGAAGCCTTCTCAAAAGAATATTCAAGATTTTTACGCCCGAAACCCTACCCCGGGTAGTTAGCACTTATATACTTCCTGTTATGAAATATTCCATCCAAGTCTGGGCACCATGGCTGAGGATGGCTATCGACAGGATTTATCATCGTGATACAAAGTTGGTCTCCCGGTAGAGAAATTTGCCTTTCACAGAGCTAATGTTAAAGCTGAACCTACACGATTTTACCCAACGTAGTGACCTCATGTTGACATTCAAAATCCTGCATACTGAAAACCATCCCCTTAAACACTTGCTAAAGCCCAATGGCCTTACTCGAACACGAACACATTCAAAGGCTTTGAGCATTCCGCATTCTCGATTGGATATTCGTCGTAATTTTTTCTCGGTAAGAATTCGTTTCACTTAGAATTATTTGCCTGAAAAAATCACACGCTCGGAATCTGTTGAGGTTTTCGCTTCCAAACTCGATGAGTTTATGACGAACCATGCGGTATGTGACTGTCACTATTGATTTTTGAGATATTTTATATTTTTTTATATATTCCATATACCTTGTCATCCTATGGTTATTGTTAAACTTACGGCTTTTTCTACTATAAAATTTTCTGAGTTCTGAGTTTTGCTTTTACCGCATAAAAGAAAGCATTTTGCGATTCCAATAAAGTATCATTGCGATGATCCAGATCTGACGTATTTGTTGTCGTTCACATTCGATGCACCTAATTTAGCTTAGGAGTTGTTTGACAACAAACCCTGAAAACACAGCCCGTCTATTTTCTTTCTTTTCACAGAGGCTCAATCAAACACAATTCCGCTACCGCAAATTCGGTTGTTAGCAGCTTGTAATTTACTTAGCCATACAGCATTTTCCTTCTCTTAAAGAATCGCGAATTTATCATTTTCTGGAATCAAAAACCTCTGATCAGCATTAACCCCGCAATGTTCTACAAGTTGTTCAAACAAAATTAATGACGATGAAGAGAACAGACTCACGCGGTATAGACAAATACACGCAAACATTTTGCACAATCTATCTTCCGAGTTGGCAATACCGACATCTGACGTATTCACGATGATGTTCGAGCAGAGCTTTGTACCAGAAACTTGGAAAACTGCCCTGATTAGTCCCATCTACAAGGGTGGCAAAAGAAATGATCTATTAAACTATCGCCTGATAGCGTGATTACCAGTGTTATCAAAAGTAATGGAGTCCATGATAGCTGATGGCTTACGGAATCACTTTGAGATTAATAATTTAATCTCCGAGGCACAGCATGGAGACAGGAAAAAACGATCCTGCCTGACAAACTTGCTATTAGCAAAAGAATCTTGGTCTGAACTACTGGATGCCGGCAATCCGTGGACGTAATTTATATCAATTTCTCAAAAGACTTCGATCGTGTGAATCACGAAATACTTGCGTCGAAGCTACTCACCTACGGAGTACAGGGTAAACTCCATACATGGATTAAATAATGGTTGATATCTCGTGAGATGTACGTGAGAGTCAAAAACGAACTATCCGAGTCGATTAAAGTTGCCCGTGGTGTCCCACAAGGATCAGTCCTCGGACCGCTTTTGTTTTTAATATATATATAAACGACTTGCCTACTCTATTGCAGTCGTCCGTGCTTATTTTCGCTGATGACGCAAAGCTTTGGCGCAAGATAAACTCGACAGACGACACGCAGAACCTGCAACGGGATCTCGATATGATTCACACTTGGTCCCTAGACAACGAAATGCCCCTGAATGCTTCGAAATTCAGCCTATTGTCTCTCAACAGCAAGTCCAGCAAAGAATATTATCTTGGTCTCACTGTTATTAAACCCGTCTCCTCCGAAAAAGATTTAGGTGTGATTATCCAATCAGACTTAGGAAACTCAATGCAATGTCGACTGGCTGCCTGCAAAGCTGAAAACAACTTGGGTCTCCTTAGACGAGTCCTAGGTTCGTTTGACCCCAATATTGCCTGCAAATTGATTTCAACGTACATCCGTCCTCATGTTGAATATGCTATACCGGCATGGGATCCTTGGTTGAAAAAAGATATTCTGCTATTAGAAACTCAACAGCACAGAGCGACAAAACTTGTCCTGGGACTATCAAATTATCCATACGAAACGCGACTTAAATTATTGAATTTGCATTAAGCTCAATATAGACGCAAACGATGAGCACTAATATTCATTTGGACAGTGCTTAATCAAACAAATCATCCTTGCGGTCATTTGTTTCATCTTTCCCTTAATACACATCCGCGAGGTCACCAATCGAAACTTTACCAACAGCATAGCAGGTTGAACTGCCGCAAATATGCATTTTCCGTTCGCAATGTGCAACTGTGGAACAGTTTACCTACTCGTGTGGTACAATCTGGAACTGTTGAAGTTTTCAAGAAATCACTAGATTTCCACATGGACAAGTATGTTTTTTATGTTTGACAATAATCTAACAATATTTTGATTTTTTACCATCCGACCCTATGTACATTTTTGTGGGTCTTGTAAAGCATAGCTTTTTACCTGCATATAATCTATGAATAAATCTATGAATAAATCCGGACTACATCTCTCACATCTCAACTGACAACGGTTACGTCAAAGGAGATGCAAAATTGATCGCCGATTCTTTATCAAAACCTGACATCTTTGTCTTGTCTTTCGGCACACCATTTGATTTATCCCTTTGGTTGAACTATCAAGACATGATTGACACAACCGAATTCATCCAATGCCGATGTTAGACTATGCAGCAAATAGTCACCCTACATCTACGACTCGCTGATGTGTGATATTTACACATGAACCCTTTTTCCCTCTATCTGTTAGACGGGTCATTGTGATAATATTATCCTATGTATATTTATGTAACACTCACTAATGTGCGAATCAACACATCGTGCAGTTTGAATGTCTACGAATTAGGATATACGAACCTGGGTCATCATTAGATAAAAAGTATAATATATTGGCATACCTTACACGGCTATCTATGATCCAATCTGTGATTGACCAACCGCGATGCTCAGTTTTAATCGACATCTTTTCCGTAATTGATATTAGATACTTGACTCAACCGAACCACTGATTACAAGCTACACTCTAATAGATGTGGTCAACGGTTCCACCGGCAGATCAAGCCTCTCAAGCATGCCACCCGGATCCAAATTGATAGACTGAAAATTTATCATTTGCTTCTCGGAAATCCTTCGACAATCAATATATACATACAATGCTCGGCCGCAGAGTTGATCTTTTGTAAAACCATTTACCCAACTGATGACCGTGTTCCTTTTCCGTTATTAAATTCTTTTTACAGATTACATTTCTTGCTCGCGATTTTTCATATCACTCTAAATGAAATTGACCCACGCATTACGGTCACAATGGAAGTGGAATCTTGCACAGGCACTCGTCCATTTTTAGTCTGTTTAGCACAAAATGTTGACGGGAAACTAAAAACTTCTGTCTATCGGAAACCTATCGATACAGATGCTGTACTACGATACACTTCCGCTCATCCAAGACAGGTCTTCAGGTGCATAGCTTGTTTCAATTTTCATAGGATAAAATAATTGTGCAGCGACGAAAGGGACCGAAAACAGGCGCGTCGTGAAGCGAGCCAAAGGCTCATAGGTCACAGTTATCCAAAACGTTTTGTAAAACGCCCATTGATGAAGTTAAAATACCCATCAGAAGTATTGGGGAAAGATTGGTGAGATACAGTTTGTATACCGTATGTAAAAGGCAAATCTTAAGCGATACGTAGAATCTTGAAACAGGCAGTCGTACGCGCAACTTATAAGAAAGGGAAAACTATCCGTTCGGTTCTAATGCATCTAAAGGAACTGACACCTTTATCTAGCGTTACGAACAGCAGCTACAGTATCAGCTGTAAGGACTGTTCGGGTGTTTACATAGGGCAGCCTTAGGAAATTCACACTAGAATCGAAGAACACCGAAAGCGTGTCCAGAGACTGCGTCGTGATTCCGCCTTGGCGGAGCACGTTTTAGATGCGGGCTACAGACAATGTGGAAATATTGAGACGTGGTATTAAACCGCATAGAGAACACCTACTTGCGGAGGCGGTCGAAATTCCCAAGGCAGGTCGATTGGCGGTCAATAAGGTGGATGGGGCAGAAATCTTTACAATTTGGCGCTCGGCACTGATGCGAAGGTAAATAGTTGTTATTCACCTTATACCTACTAGTTAATTAGATTTTTGTTTGTCTTCAAAAATGGCTTAACTTTAGCCCGTTAGTTATTTACTTTTACGCACGCGGGCCGCTTTGTCAACTGACCTTGACCGTGTTTACTTGTGGATACACACTAGTAGGCAAATCGACCACTGATGCTGGTCATGCCTACGAGACGTGACACACCATAGGCGTTCTATAGGCTGTTTAGCGGTAAGGTCAAATCAGTGGTGGTGGGTTGACTGATACTTAGTCACCCTTGATCTGACGAAGCTTTTGTGTCAGAACTGAAACGTTACCCAAAATCTGTTCTAACAGCTTGCACTCAAATTTCTTTGAATTATGTATATACAATCGGTACGAAAAACATTCCATTCGATTGCTGAACTTAACTCATTTGGTATTTTAATATGGACTTCCATTTCAATTCAGTTCGATTTCGTTAAGTGTAAATATTCTGAACCTCCACATAACTCACAAAATTATCATTGTATAAAAGTCCGTACAAATATAATAAGTTCGTGAGTGTAACATTCTGAATGCAAATGATTTCTTTTTTGAAAATTATTTGAAGACTTGAATACTTAAAGATTAAAATGTGTACATCACCCAATGATGTATTTAACTTTTTTAAATATTTCTCCGCCGATTATACACTAAAAATGTCCAAATAATAAATTTCAATAACATTCGCTCAATATGATCGTCCAATGCATTTAAACCACCATGATCCGATAAAAAAATTGAATTTTTTGTGGCATGTATTTTCTATACGACAAATCGTACACATGGATGTTAAACGCGGTTCTTTGCAAAAAGAAACTTTTTCCATCGACATTTGTTTAATAAACATACATCAGCGATCGCGGTACAACGGTCCACACAATTGGCGTAGCTGTTCAACTTATTTTGACAATCCGATATGCACCTGTTTCCTTCTCCCAAACAACCCAATTCACATTTCTCGTTGTACCATGCAATAGCTTCCCATACAAATACCGTTGTTATAACAAGAAAAACGGCGCGCAATTTCAACTGGAATAAAAATAATTTTTAATACAACGGGAAGTTAAAATTTCACGGAGAAAAATGACCTTTATTCATGGTTTACTCTATCGAACAGATATTCAAATATGCCCGCAGTGATTTTTGAACTTCCACTTGGTTTATTGTGTTCGTATCCACTAATATTATGCACACGGCATTGATAATAGACCAGCGATTATACCCCATGTCGTTGACACTAAATAATAATAATAATAATAATAATAATAATAATAATAATAATAATAATAATAATAATAATAATAATAATAATAATAATAATAATAAGTATTGGTTGGATACAGATACAGCTGGAACAGTCGGAACAGATACAGCTCTTGGCTGCTGAACGCAGATCACGCCGCCGGCGTGCAACTGATGCAATACAACAGAGTTCTGACTATCGTTGCCAGCGCTGCGGGAGAGATTGTTCCTCCCGAATCGGACTGTTTAGTCATTCAAAAAGCTGTAGAACATGAAAATTTATGCGATTGTGATATATATCCATGGTCGACATCGACCGAAGGAGGCCAACAACAACAACAATTCTAATTCGTTTAGTGCAAATTGTTTCAGGTACAGTCTTTAGTTTTGAATTGAAGCGCACAATCATGTAAAAAAAGTTAAGGTGTATGCAATTATCACATGCTTGCACACGAGGATATCGAGCCATGCAACTCGAAATATTTGGGTACACATTGCAGCAAAAATAAAGTAAGGAAAGTAAGTAAGAAACACTCCAACTGTTCTGGAAGAATGAATACCCTAGAAGCAAAATCAAAAATTTAGGACGCGATTGTATTACGAGAGCACGCAAGAATTCAAGCCATTGACGTGATATGTGGTCACACAAGATAAATCAAATCCCGAGATCATCATCGCAAAATCGCTTTAAAAAGATACGTAGATGATTAATGCGAAAGCTTCGCGATCAACCATACCAAATCGTAGAAAAACTATGAACTATAATCTTTAACCAACACATTCGCACATGCATTGTTGGTATGACTAAATATTTTAGCGGAGTATGTTCTACCCGACAATTTATTCAAAATAAACTTTGTAATTGTTAAACTACTTGTGAGTAACCTAATTTATTCAAACATACGTTCAATAATCGAAAGACACGCAGATATGTAGGCTGTACTTCGCGTGTTTAGCATAGTAAACTTAGTAATCAATTAAACTACTCTAACCGATTGCACTCAAAAATTTCTTTGCATTAGTAATCAATTATAGTCATTATATTAGCCAGAATATACCACAATATTTCTAAACCTCTACTGCAGGATACGTTGTGAACCTACCTCGAATTTAGTATACAAATCCAACAATTCTGAGATGGCACTATAACCTCTTCTTCTAATCGTAAGCATCGTATTATCAGTTGATGTATAGAACAAGGTACGTAGACCAAATTTGAAATAAAAATGCATTCAAAGCGTAACGTTGTCCGCCATTTCTGCAATGTTTTAAGGCATAAAGACCAACACAACAAATCACGAATTCCCACGTGGTGTGCAGGAAGGAAAAGAATGTGAAATTTGTTTGTGAGGGAATTTTGATCAGTCTTCAAAGTTTCCTGTAGTGGTAAGTGGAATAATCTATTTTTGAATTCTTAAAATTTCGATGATGGACTCTGGTTTACAAAAGCATTCGAAGTGTATTTTCTAGCATATTTCAAGTAGTGCAAATTCATTTCAGAATTTTGAGTCTGATCGAAAAATGATTTTTTTATACATCAACGTTTTTCAAGTGGAAAATCTGCGGGGATGTGAGCAACACATTATCTTAGAAAATCTTTTATTCTGACTAAATGGTAAAATATTTTATAGAATGAAGTGTACACAGTATTCAGTTAGATTATACAGATGAAACAATAGTTTGGTATGATAAATACTGATTCATACAGCAAAGGCCTCTATTTTAAGCCTTGTTCGATTAGGTTAAAAACGCATTCCACCATTTGATTAACAACTTTTCTTGCGCAATTGATTTTCAATAAGCAGATTTAAAAATGTATTCCCAATCTGTCATTACACTTAGTTATGTTAAGTTAGGATATTTATATTTTTAAAAATACAATAGTCACAAAAAAAATAAGCTTGTGCGATTTTAGTTAACACGCAAACATCATTATACCACTCACCATCTGCATTGGTGTGATACTGCGCAAATAAAATGCGGTTATTTATACGCCGACGAATGAGATATCGAATTTCATCACAAACATGTATCGAGGCATACAACGCAAACGGTTTCGTTACAAAGCGCCTACGACGAAGACAATCAGTGATTGAGTAAATTGTACAGTTCCATATAAACTACCGTAAAAATCGATATTACTGACGAGAGCAAGAACAATTCATTTACACGAACCGCTATGGCTGTCTTTCTATCATCACAAGTATGCCAACAAATTACTCTTCGTAAATGTACACCACAAATATACTCAAACAGGTATTTTGGAAATTTTCGCCCAAGATGTTCCCAAGGATCGTGAATACATCCTTAAGACAAGTCATGGAATACGGTGTGCAGTCATGGTCTCCGTGGCTCAAGGATGCTGAACTTATGCAGCGAATTTATCACCACTCAACAAAACTAGTTCTCAGCATCGGAAACAAGCCTTATGAAGAAAGGATAGCCCAACTGAATCTGTTCGACTTTCCCTATCGACGAATCAGAGACCATAACCTACTTGACAAAATATTCCATACCCCAAACCATCCCTTAAAGAATTTATTCACGCGAAGGGATACGAGAAATTATCGGACCCATGAATATGTGCTGCTGGTACCCAATTCCCACCTGAACTGTAGGTATTTTTATTCTGTCCGTGTTCTGGTTTACTTGGAACACTTTACCTTCTACCGTTGCTCACTCCATGAGCTTGCATGAATTGAAAACGTAATTAGACGAATTTTTATTGAATTAATCGTTTCCCGAACACTTAAATACCGCTTAATCTAATTCCTCATCTTGTTTATACACTTACATTTCAATTTTTACCATCCTATGCTTTTTAGACCATTAAAAACCATGAATTTAACCAGCGTTCATCAACCTTGTAGATGTCCTATTTATATTATTATCAGGGGTGCTGACAGTCGTCGAGGTATATGGTCACACCAAACTGACTCGGGTGACCATCATTGACAGCATTACACTGGTAACAAGTACCAATTACTTAAGTGCTGTACAACCAGGACATATTAAAAAATCTAAAAGATATAGGGAAGGGTGGGACCTAAAAAGTTACTGAACCTATAAATGATTGGTCACAGACGCACTGGGATGATGTTTCTACACCTCGAATCAAACATGCATTCAAGCAAGTGACGATTTAGCACAAGGGTCGTCTGCTTATTGAATGCATACACACTTAAAGTCATCTCATACCGAGTGAAGCTTCTAATTTCCTAAACAAAAATGGTAGAGCAATTGACACACAAGGATTGCGGTCTCTCTAGACGTTTCAGGGTGCAATCTCAAGTTCCTCATCGATGCATCGGTCGATTACCGAGAAAAACAGCAATAAAAACAAACGATAACTGTGGTTCGATAATCCGTTTAGTTGACAATAATGAAATTGACCAATCAAAAGGGTAATGGGTATAAAGAATGAACAAGGAACAAGTTCGAAATTGAGCGGTATGTTAAGAATGACTAGAAAAGGCACTGTGTACGGCATCAAAATTATAACGATTTGGCGTAAAATGTGTGATTGTCGATGTTGTGAAAACATTTATATCAAGGCAAGGCAAGCAAATGTACAAAAAGGAATGGGGAAGCACAAAAGGTTGAATGAATCTAGCAATCGAGATCGCTTGGGACGTAAACAAAGGGTGGCTGTGACGGGAAGCGCGGACGAAGAAGAAGAAGAAGAACAGGAAGACGTGGGTGGCATCCAAATAACCATCTGTGCAATCGAGATGCAGAAATGCAGTGATATCAATGTGGTTCACATTCCTGTCAGGATAGATGAAGGAAGGAAATCAGATTAGAAAGACAACAACAACAGATTACAAATGACAAAGCGGCTATTCGCAATATTTATCTGTCAATCTATGATATACTAAATACTTATATAATCTGACAAGTAGACCAGACATTGAGGGAGTTTGCGGTAATTAAACATTAAAATATGGTCCGGGTATTCCGGGGACAAAAATGAAAGGTTAACGATATATTTGTTAGAGAACAATAAGTTTGTGGCCAGCTTAGCAAATGTTATCAAGAGAAGCATACAATGTAATGCGGGCTATGCTGAACCATAGTTGTGAAACCAAGGCAATGTAAGATGATAGCCCGTTGTCTGGAAGGTGATAACGAAATAATTCTCACCAAATCAATCCAATAGTAAAATCACAAAATGGATGTATACAAAAAAGAGAATAGTATAAACAGGTGTCCGAAAACAAGAAGCATTTCTGGCATGAATAGGACTTGCTTAGAGGTCAACATTATTGAACCAAACTGAACGCCCATTTCCATCATCATAAGCTGAACGAACAATTATTAGAACATCATGGGGAATGGGAATGAGAGAATCTTGTGGTTTTCCTGTAGTACACACAAAACCGTCGAGAACAGCACCTGCTCTTCCCTGGATTGAAGATGGAGCTTCCTATTATGCGGTCGGTAAGAAATTCATCGCAGCGCTCGCAAAGTCAATGCGCGGAGTTTTCATGACTCTTTCTTCAACGTATTTTAACGAAACATTTCGGCTTGTCAAAAGGTTCACTGTGATCTCGACTACTAATAGGTTAGCTCTTTTGAAACACTACCGCTTTCCACGTTACAGTAATGACAGCGGTTGCATTAGAGCATGTTTGGTAGATCAATTTTAGATACAAATCTGTTTTGTTACTCTGTCCATTCACGATACCCTCAAGATACAGGATTCGCAGCCATACAGCAAGGCATTTACTACGCAGGCGGTGTACACAAGCACTTTTACCTTCACGGGAGTCACAACGGGACCAAAGGATAAATGCTCTGCCTATCCGTTTATTAATATTAATGCTTGGCGAGAGGTCCTCCACAATATTTGAACCGATATGCATTAAATTATTTTCCGGTCAAGGAAAGCCATACAGTCTGTTGACCAAGAACTTTAGCCTCATTCCTGCTGATGGTCAACCCGGTCTTTGAAAGCAGTCCATTAGGGAATGATTCCACCTATGAGTGTGAGCAATCAGGGGTGCATAGTCGGCAACCAACAGATCACAGATTACCACATTTTGTACCACGAACGAATCAAATTGTAGAGCTTTCCATCGAAAGTCATGTGTGAGTAAATACCTTCTTTTCTCGCACTAAAACCATCATCTATCAGCGAAAGAAAACACTGAACAATGTGGGAACAAGAACATCCTTCTTCGACGCCTCGGGGAATTTCAAAATTGTTTGTGTTTCATTCCGTAAATTGGTTGGAATCCTTGATCCCAGAATGGAAAGACGTATAACGAGTTTTAGCAATCTCGGCGGACACCCCATTCATACAGCATTGTGAAAATAAACAGCCCCTCAACGTAGTCAAAGCTTTCTTCCAATTAACAAAACAACGTTCCCGACGATAGTTTCAAAGCTGTCACAGAGAAGAGCACACGACCATGGCCGATCTTCGCTTGCGAAAGCTGCGCTGAGATTCGGAGTAAAATTTTGTCCCCTAATTCCTGTAGCCGCGATCAACAGCCATATTCCTAGTTGAAATGCAGACCGTCCTATTGTTTTCAACACTCAGCTCTGTAATCCGTAATACTGTAATACGTACCGTCTAAATTGACAGACACCAATTTCCAGTATACCATCAGTCCATTTGGAGCATAGTTACCCAAAAGGTGACACGCTAACATCCTATGAAAAGTCATCGTCTAAAGCAATCCGGAATATTAAAAAAATTACTCGTTCGAATGAACAGATGTTCAACGTTGCGGGACGTGCGATGCTCTACCGGTCATCTTCTTAAACCGACGGAACTTGATCATATACAACAAGGGGAAAGAAGAGTAAAACTATTCGTGGGTAGTAAGCCATGACAAAATAAGCTAAATCAAATTTGTCTATGAATCAGCATTCCTTGTAGATTTACCAGGAGGGTACCATACCGATCTTTGGCTACCATCGGTTACAGGAAAAAAATCTTAAAAAGAACCGCAATGTTCCAATACTAAAGCACAGAATGACGCTAGGCCTAGCGCATATAACTGTTATATGAATGACCAATGTAATGTGTTGCTCGCAAATCATGGAGATATTCTGCACAAACTAGGCCTAACGAGAACAGCACAAACAAAATACTTTACGAAAACAGTCGACCATGAATCGATAGAGATCGATCGCTTGTTCGTCTGACTGTAGCACTACGCCCCGCTCCACGTCGGTCTCGTGCTACCCGCGTTGTTTATCGTCTAACGCCCATGAGAGCTGAATGTGAATGAAAAATTGCTGTCAGTCAAATGGTGCTGGGATCCGGTATAGCTGACGCGGGTGCCATGCACAATGTAAACACCGAGCGGGGAGTTTAGAAACGTGGTCCGGTGGTGCAGTGTGCTTATTCATCCATATGGATGAATTGGTTTGTCAAACGATTGAAAGATGGACATTAAAACAGCCAGTAAAGTGCCCGGTCAATCTAGACACGGGAGATGTTCAAAAGTTGTTTGATTCCGCTGGCCGATTTTATGAGTGCCCATTAACCTGTGGTTTCTAGGCTCGGGGTTTTAGTTCATCCACAATCGCGCTTCACTATAATGGTGATGATTGTGGTGAGTCGACAAAGTGGACCTCTCGGTTCGAAGGTGTACGATAAGGAGTGATGATGGCGTCAGTGTACTCGGAGCAACTACTCGGAAAGGTACAAAATGGATGGTACAGATTATATTTTCCCCCACAGGTACTACCGGGATAAAATAATGAAACCAAATGTATTAAGGCCGTAAACTGAGTTGAGTGTGACTATTATTAAGCTCAATAAATTCAACACAAACGACTTCGGTAACTCGTTTAAATTTCCAACGTATTGTGCAGTTCATACTCAAATGCTTGTTTGATTCGAACGCCCATAAGTGAGGTACTCTGTGAAAAGTAGGCTGCCACAATGTCTTGATAAAACAGGGAGAATGTTTGCTCAATTGAATCGATTTTTCCAGGAAAAAATAGAAAGCGTAGGACATCACGCTTCAAATCCAACCTGATCCGTTCATACAGAAACACAGAGAATATCCATAATATCAATTCCATCGAAGGAAAATGTAAAACACATTCAAGTACCATATTTTATTCAAGTGAAAATATCAAGCACCCGACCGCTGGAGTACAATGTCGTCATCACTATCCCGTCTAACTGTATTGTTGTTTTCTGGCGTGCCAACAACAGCAGCCGCTTGTTGTCTTGTCTGAATCCAAGTGGTGGTTCGTCCAGATCCGGTTAATGATTCGTGACAGAAACACGGTGCAAAACCAAAGCACATAATTTCTAAAACTGACAGCTGTACAACGAATCATGGACACATCCCACTTCGTAAAGTTGCACAAATTAACCGGTTGGCACGTTGAGCCGGGGAAAAATGGCCATCACCCTCGCATAATAAGACAAATGTAAGAAGTCTAACATTGACTTGCTTCGATGGATAATGTTTAATACAACAGATGAATAAAGTTCGCAAGCGCTTGGGAATGCGACCCGAAATTTTGGTAGTTAAATATGAACCACCATCGATAAAACGAATAACAGATGTAGAGCATTCCGCAACCACACTGATGCTAACGATCTCGTTATAATCGAAGCCGACTCATCCTCCAGGAGATAGTCGCACAAAAGTAAAGTAAGTAATGGAGGTGAGGCTTAGGGATCGGTGGTTGGAACATGAAATGCACAAACTTCTTTTGAATATAATTATAAAAACTATCTCCCGAAATTTTAAAAGGCGTAGAATGTGGCCACATTCCCGGGACGCCTGTGGTGTTGTGACATCAAGACCGTCAGATACTAACCGTTCCGTTTAATATGGTTTAAGTTTTCTCGCTGTAATAAAACCTACGGTAAATGGCCAAGGTCGATAATGCGCCATGCGAAGGAATAAAACCGTCGCATGCGGACGGGTTATTGGATTTTGAAAATGTTCAGAGTCGTGCGAAAGGCAATGATTTATCGGTTTTAGGGTTTAGTAGCTTTTTAGGTTGTATGGCAGTTACGTAAGTGGCTCTTGTTACCGGTGAAGTTTTACCCCGGTGAAGTTTTACCCATGATGATGATGATGAAAACAGTGATTAATCAAATCATTCCCAACAATATACAGGTAGGCTGTTAGCATCATCCAAGGGCAAGCACGAACAAACCTTTGTCGAGATTCGAAGTTGGAGGTGGGGCAAGCGGGTCCAGAAATCCGGCGGCACTGAATCTGTCTTCCGGTAGCGCAACTTCTTCTGCTTCAATTAAACCGGTGATATCTGTGTCAGGCGTCTCGCCATGATCCACAAACGAGCAGCGCACAGGAGTTCGGCGAGGTATCGACAAGTTACCAGCTTTCACACCGGGAACAAAATTTCGATTCGACGTGCCATTGCCGTTAGAATTTAACTGACTGAATCGCCATCTATCCGATTGCGAAATCGGTGGCCATTGCGCATCTGGTCCACTGGCATCGAGACTTGATCCGCCATTGCTGACAATGTCCTTGAATATCCATGGGCACATAAATGATCGTAGACCGTTATTCGCATGCGATCTACCTGCGACTCCCGAATGATAGCGTGAGTGTTTATGCGAGTGTCGATAACACACAAATCCAACCACTGTCAAAATCACGATTGCGGTAAGCACACACATTACCACAAGGCCAGATGAAACGTGCTCCGAGCGCTCACTGACAACTTC